>JAFNEN010001105.1:0-64133 GCA_019343175.1 Oedothorax gibbosus | reverse complement strand
ACTACCTTTTCAAATGAAGTTATTGATAATTTTTGTAATGTTTTTTTCCTATTATTCGGGCCTTAAGTTCGAGGACCATTTTGACTTGCCGATAGTTTAAAAAAATTATTGGGATAAAGTTTGATTTGAGCATTTGTAAAATGCATTTACCCCTAAACATACTCTTACAATTCAATATTAGGTAGGTTCTTCAATATTTAAAAAAAAAAACTTTGCAAAACTAGTTTTTAAAAATTCATTCACTTTTGAGATAAAAACACTTCGTATTAATGTGTCTTTAAGAAACATGGCTTGGAATTCCCAACGTATACCAGTTCTCGGTATTCCATGATGGCTGGAAACCCAACCAAATCGGCCTAAATGCGACGGATAATGAGGTCTGGAAATTTAATGGGCTCCCCCTCCTTAAAGCCTCTAAACTTATCTCGACTTAATCGGCAAGACATTGAAAGGGATGGGAAAAGGCTAATGACCAACATTCGCTGTGATTTGTGGCTGATGCGACTTGTTTCAATGTTTATTGTAAGACAGACCGCTGGTCGGGCGGTGGAGCGGGGCTAAGTTAAGGGGATACGGTACCCAATACATTATTTCTAGAAATAATAACCTAAACTTGTAAATTATAGTGGTTTTATATAATGTTCACTCTAAATAAACATGTTCTAGCAATAAAAACAAATATTTACAAGTAGTTTTTCATTTATTTAAAAAAAGTCAAAATTTTGAACTTTTTTAAAACGATACTCATCGTACAATTTTGAGAATAACTCCACCAAACTTTTATAGTTTGTGTTTAGTACTATTTTTTCAAGAACTGTGCATGGATTTTAAAATGTGGGCTACAGTTAAAAAGTAACATGCATTTATACTGAAAATCACAAAAAAATACAAATTATTGAATTCAACATTTTTTTTAAAAAAAATATAACTATACATAGTAGACCTTATTCCATGCCCAATTTTGTGCACCATATATATAACACAGGTTAAAAATTTCAAAATTCTAACTTAATTAGCAAAAAAGCCTTAGGGATTTATTAAACAAGAATTGAAAAACGCGAAACAGAAAAAAGGTTGAAAGCAGACGAAATACGTATTCAAACTTATAGGAATGACTCCAGAAAATATTTAATAACTTTTTTTTCTACAGAAGATATCATTATGAAACTTTCAGAAAGATATTGTTAATAATAAGTAAAAACTGAAAAATCGATATTTTGGCCAATTTTTGGGTACCGTATCCCCTTAATTCTCGTACGTTCTGTTCTTGTCTTAGCCATCCTATATATGGATTGTGCAAGACAAAGAAAATCTCTCCGGTTAAATAGCGACTTTTACAAGTGAAATATGTGTTCTAAATTCTTCTGTATGCGGTACGAAGATATTCGTTTGTGATTCCTTTTGAAATGATCGATTTTGTATTCATTGGATGCACTCGTGGGCAGACTCAACAAATAAGCCAGAGAAAATCTGACGTCACACTATCCGACCTTTACCTGAAAAGTTTATGGTTGTCCTTGTCCGGACTATAAACTTTTAAGGTAAATAAAAGTAAATGGGTTTACTTTTTCTTCGGAAAAGCTGACAATCCGAATCGGACGCATAGAGCAAAGAGTTCTATAGTAGGGTAGAGACTGAACCTGGCAACAGCACCATGGACCAACACGGAGACAATATAGGGTGGCATGTGGGGCCCTGTGGCCGTGTGGTTTGGATCACAGGCCATAACGCTAGCAGTCCGCGCGCTGTAACAGGTGCTGGTTCGATTCCCGCCTTTGCCCTGGGTGTACTTCCTTTCTTAGTATCAAAATTATAAATTAACTAGCACTTTTGCCACTCGCTCCGTAGTGGCCATGGCTGCCGATGGCAGCTCAGTACGAGTCGTTCCTCTACCCTACTATAGAACTCTTAGGGATAGAGGGGCTCCACGAAGAGCTTTTGTTACCTAAAAGTCGAGTAAGCCATGGCTGGGCACTACACTTATCTTTTTCATCATTGAAACTTCTCTGGTGCTTACTCATAGAAAAGAGTGTAGAAGCTTACCAATAGATAGGATGTGTGGTCTTCTTTAAAAATATATATATTTGACGATTTATAACTAACTAAAGTTATCCATTCTATAACTCGCAAAATATCTTAAGTTTTTTTTATATATAACTCGGTTTATAAAGTTCCTCTGTAAGTTGTTTTTATTGTTCCTTTGTTGACTTGTAGATAAATTTCAAGAATTAGGAGAACTTATGACGAACCCTTTTATACAGATTTTGTACTTTCCCAAATTTAGTTCTAAGCGATACATTTCTTTAGCCGTCGCCAATAACTTATTGCATAAGTCCAACCAATAACTCATTACTAATATAAAAGTTTCAAGAGTCTCTAACTCCTTCGAATTCGCTCATCGATTTCCGATTGAAACCCATTTATTTCAGCTAATCGGCTTCAGACGCTCATGGATAGCTTAATTACAGCCTTGTTAAAAGTGGGACTTGCTTAAATAAAGTTGATCCAAGTTATATGGTCCTAATGGTTAAGAAAGTGAAATAAGCTAATGATTACCATTTATACCAATGGGTGATAGTTAGAGATATTAGTGTCGTGGTTCATAGATAGGATAGGTGAATATCCATCTATTCTCATAATAAAGATGTGTCCAATTAAATTATATATTCTTATTGCATCTCGTAAAATAAATTTAGTATTGTTCTCCCTGAAAACTGAGTGGACACGTAAGAGCTAGTTTTAAACCTGAAGTGGGTAGGTATACTGTAGTAACCACAACATCGATTTGGGCCGTTTTTGTTATGAAATAATCGGACTTTTAGTATACTTTCTTATAGGTGCATACAATGGTCCAAGTCATTAGTCCATATACTGAAGTTCACCTACCCGCGGCAGTATTAGTCGAAACACTAAAGTGCTTCTTTTTGAGCCTACTTTTCTTTTTTTAATTCGTAAGAATTAAAAAAAATTTAAAAGTAGGTATTGACATGCGGTCGATGTCCGTCTGTCTGTCCGTATCCCCCTTCCAAAATCGGTTCTATACATCTAAGCTTAAAATTTCTTTTTGTTAGAAAGCTATGACCTCAGATACCCAACTTTCATACTTTTTGCCCTCCTGTCTGTACGTCCGGACGGACAAAAAATTACTATCTGTCGGCCGATTTCCCATTGAATTAGCATTGGAATTTAATTTTGAGTCATTTAAATCACTTGCCAAATCAACAATGGCATGAGAAACTTTATTTATTTGAAAATATTTGAAGCAAAATAATTTTTTCATGAATCAGTTTGGAATGACGTCATAAAATGTAGCACAATGTGATTCTTTGATTGTTCATTAATTATTTACCAAGAAAGCGGCAAGGCATATTTTTTGCATACAATTATGCTTAGTTTTAATTTACATTTCGTATTTCTTTAATGCAGTTTGGAGTAGTTTCATTACATTTGTTATTAATAAATATTTAATTATTCTTCGAACTACAAATAAATCGAGCAGACGATAAATAATATTAAGTTAATTTGCGAAAGAATATTAAGGAAAATAGTTGATTTTGGCTTTTAGAAGTTTGTTATAGCTGGATGCTGTGTTTAGCGATTTCTTTCTAATGTTTACTGTTTTTTTTTTGATATTTACTGTTAAGAACCTAGTTGTTTCCCGGTAAGAATTTCAGTAAGTATTTAAGTAACAGGAAAGTAGGCTATTTTAGTTCTTCAAGAACTACTTGTTAAACCAAGTATTAATTTCAACCCCTTCGTTAATCGATTTTCAATTGAAACCCATTAATTTACTCGAATCGGCTTCCCTTGGAAAGTGAAAACTAGAGTTGAATGGGTGCTTTTTAAAGAAGTTGGGATTGTTTCGATAAACTTGTGCATAGCTCTTAATTTGTTCGAATGGTTAGTGAAAAATAAAAGCCGGTGACGAAAAAAAGCTAATGGTTAGTATTTACGCCATTTATTTAGAAAATACACACTACGGATCTAATTACAGTGGTGCAAAATAAAGCTTCATCGGTTGATAGTTTTATATTGCGGATAGTTTCTAGTAAATGGGGGTTTAATGTTCTAATGTTGAAATTGATTTTTAATAGCATTATTTTATACATATATTTTTAATTTATATACAGTCCCTAGACAAATTATTAGACGCACTGTACTTTTTTTAGTAATGATGAAAACATACCAAAGAATGCCATATCATTAAAAAAGATGTCGATATATGTATTAAGTATAGCAGATAGTACTTTCTATTCAATAGCTTAAGTTTAGGAACACAAATGTCCTTCTACAGGTATTTTGTTCATCATTGATTAATACATGAAATCTTGCAGTGCGTCTAATAATTTGTCCAGGGATTGTAGTACAGAATGTGTAAAATATTTTGCGGTAAAAAAAAGTTAGCGAAAGAATACAAAAATATTTAATAAATTTATTGGTACTTTAAACACAACTACTCGATTTTCTTTAATATCTGCACCAAAGGTTTTTGAACTACATGCTACAATTATTTGTTTCTTTTCGTTATTACAAAACAGAGAACGACCTCCCGTGGTTATTCACATGAGTTAACCAAACTCATCTAAACATCATTAACCACAATATTACTTTAACGTGCACTAACCAACTCCATCCAACTCGGTCTAAAAAAATAAGACTTTATACCTTTTTATCTAGCATAATATCTTTTGTCCTCTAACGGGTGCCTTTGTCGGACTTCGCCATAATGAGTGGATCCGAAGATTAAGGACTTCGTTCTTATTAACGACCGCAAAAAAACGGATCTTCATGAATGCTTTATTTTTACCACCACAAAAGAAAGGAGTCGTTTTGGAGAAAGAAATGTGCAAGGGCTATGATATTGAATGAGCCAAGTCCGCTGTTTTGCATAGAACGAAGGGCAGATTAAGTTTTTTATAATGGTGTTTTTGGGTGTGTTAGGCAGAATAAATTCTCTGAAAAATGGTTAGTTTGGAAATGAGTGAACAATGGTTTAAAATTTCGAATTCTTTCACCCATTGCACATGTGTCATTTTAGTACGGGTTTAACCACACTAATTCAAAACTTTTACGCCTTTCTTTTTAACGGGAGGGGACACGTTACTCGTCTTGTAAGCGGTAAAAAGTCACCAAAAATGTACAACTGCTGCCTAAAGGATTATTTCCAATGGCCCTTAGGTGTGCATACTGTGTTTTGTCACCAGAAAATTCCATTTGTCACTAAAAATTCAGTTTGGCGATATTTGCAACCGTAAAATGGAAGTTTTTTTTCGCATAGAGCTACACTTTGTGTGACCTTTTTTTAGATGGGTATTTGGGAAGGTTATAAAGAGCATTATGATACCCAAAAAATCTTAATCATTTTTGATAGCATGAATTTTGCACTTATTTTTTTAAAACTTAATATTAGCCGATATAACCATGAATATGAGTGGCTTATAAGTTCTTTGCAAAATTTATGGAATAAACATTTTAGAGGAGTAGTAGTAGCGGACTCTTAGCTTGGTCATAACCTCTTGCGCATCGAATACTATCTGATTAATTTACAAAGCAGCTGCATTATGACTTATTAAGCATGAATCTGGCATTTGTATCTGGTTACACAATAAATCTTAAAGCATCTATTACGCATTGATATTTATAGTATAGAAAGTATTACTTGTTTCTTTTGGATTACCCTAATTCTATTCAGATTCATCTATCTTTCTGCTATACGCCCCCTTAGAGGATTCGACTAAATATATTTGAAAACCGCCTCTCTATTTGCATCCATGAATAGCCGGCGGATTTCCTCTGAATAAAATTTCAATAAAACTCTTTATAAATAGTCTCTCAACGGGATATAACATTCCGTGTTATTCAAAGCGCCCCTTTGAAATCTCAACAATATTCTTGGTATTCTGATTTTTATCCCAGCGAATCGAAGCATTAAATTCGATCAACGTAACAGCACACAATATTGCATGATATAATTTCAACATTTTAGCTTCCACACTACGTTTATAACGTAAAAAGTGGAAGGTATTATAATCGTTCAGTCCGTCTGTCTGTCCTGTCTGTCACCCACTTTCATAGCCCAAACTACAAATGCTACGGACAAGTATGATACGTCAAAAAATTCAGCGCATCGAAATTAGAATACATTGAAAATTTCAGAAAAGAATTCGAAGTACTTCAATTATTTAAACAAACTGCAAAATTGAATGCTCATTTAAAAAGCATAAGAAGCCATTTTTATTAGAATTAATTCACCATTGCCATTTACAACAATCGCTCGAGAAACTTTAATTCTTTTAAGCAATAAATTAAGATACATTTATTTTTGCGCCATAAATCAGTTTAAAATAACGTCAAATATATTTCACAAATAGATTCTTATATCGTGTGTTGATATGAAATGTTTTCTTTTTATTTAAAAGCGATGAATTGAATATTACATATTTATTCTTTGAAACATAAATATTTTAGCACACGATAAGTAATAATTATTGAATTTTCAAAAGAAAATAAATGAAACTAGCCAAATTTAGCGTGTAAATGTTTAATATAGAATTAATGCTGTGTTTGGAGCGTTTTTTCCTGTTAAACACAAATGTTTGGAAGCGGGTTAAGTGACAGATTCTGTTACAAACCTACTTGTTTGATATTGTCCTGACATGGCAATATTTGTTGGTCATCGAGAGGGGATGTCCTGTACTGCTTAAATTGATTTGTTTTGAACTAGGATTGCACAAACGGCTAGGAATATGTAATGCCAAACCTCGGCTGACTCCACTTAATGAAGCCATAGAACTCTGTGATGTCACAGTATCCGTCCGGTTGGTGTTGTCGGCTGGTCCGAAAGAGACGCACGAAAAAAAAGTTCGTAATCTGAAAAAAAGTCAGTCGTGCGTGATATTTTTTTTTTGGAAAAGCTGAAAATCCGAACTGGACGGATAGCGTGACACCACGAATAGCTTCTGTAGCCTCAAAGTTGAGTAGGCCATGGCCAAACACACTTGTTAGAGAGTGCAACACCAAGATTTTTTACACCAAGTTTCTATCAAAATCTAAACTTCAATGGGAAATATATTTTAGTACCATTCATAGTAGTGAATGAAGCTATAAATCTGAACTAAATATGATAACCCTCAAGTAGGTCTAGTTTAACGATACTTCAACTCAACTAAATATGGATTTTCAGAAAATCGAAACAAGTCTGTACCGATACGAAATTGAACATTAAACTATTTTTGAATTCTCAAGTATGCATTTAAAACTCGACAGAAAACCATTTAGTTTCAATTATAAATATAACTATGCATTTAAATTCTTAAAGCGTTAGCAAATTAAATGCCAAAATGGAAGGCCTACTCATAGTCTAGAAACGCTAAATCAATAAATGCAATAAAGTTTTCAAAAAAGCATAGTTGAGTTAAAATTATTATCATATGTACTGAAAACAAGCATTTGGTTTTCTTTTTCATAAATTGTTGGTGAATGTTTTGAATATGTTGCATTAATCATAAATCTTTTACTGTGATTTTAAAAAAAATATTTTTATTTAATTCAAGAATTATGCGTTTATTCAATGAAATGTGCATTAAATGTCCCATCATTTGCATAAATGGAGGCTGCTATCATTATAAAGCATTTTCTTGCATAATGGACTCTGTAAATTGCTTTTGTTTAGAAAACTTATTTTCTTAATTTAGTTTTTTAGTGGATCGCACTATTTTATTTTTATGGAGTTTAAAATACAAAATTGCCTAAAAAGGCCCTTTAAAGAATATAATTATCATATTCCATTTGGAATATTGCTTAATGTTTTTGAAGGTTTCATAAAATTAAACTATCTTGCTGAAGGATGAGCAAATAAGAAAAAAAATCACTCCAATGGGGTTTAAACTTTCAACTCGTGAATTAAAAATATATATTTTCTGCAGAAATAATAATCTCGTCTAATAATATTTTCGTCTCGAAGGAAATAATAAAGTATCGTATCTACTTTATAGCTTAATAAAATGTATAAATTTTATTAAGTTTTAAAGTTATTTTGTTACATCTTTTATTAAAAAAACCTAGTATATGTTCGGAAATTAAAACTATAAAGAGAAAATATATAATTTTTTATCCCGCAGTTAGACGAACTATTTTATGCAATTATTCTTTGAACTGTTTTAAATATTTTTTTGGCTATAATGTTGTGAAGAAATTTAAAACTAAATTCATAATCTATTTCAGCTTCCACACTTCGTTTTTAACGCAAGAAAAAAGTGGAAGCTTTTACAAAGTTCGTATATCTATCACCCATTTTCATGGTCCAAACTACAAATGCTACAGACAAAAGTGTGATGCGTCAAAAATATTGAGCGCTTCGAAATTAGAAGAAATTGAAATCTAAAAAATCTAATTGTTTCAATTATTAATAAAACATGCAAAATTTAATGCTCATTTAAAAAGTATAAGAATTAATTTTTGTTGCAACTAAATCACCATATTGTCATTCACAACAATCGAGCGTTTTTTTTTATAACACTATTTTTGAGGGTTTTTTTATTTTACTTGGTGTATTATAAATCAGTTTGGAATGACGTCATAATACGTATCAAAAAGATTCTTATGATTTGTATTACCTGTTCATAAAGAGGCATAAGGCGTTTTATTAAAAAAAAATAGCGGGAATAGCCCTCGTGTAGCTCTAGTGTGACGATAATTCAAACTAACCTACCCTAAAAAAGCAGGCTCATTTACATTTAAGCGTTTATTAATCAATGACGTCTTCCATTGTCTTGTTGTTTTTTTTAAATAGCATTTAAAAAATCAAACAAATTTAGCTAACTATATGTAATAATTATTGAATTTTCGGTGAAAAAAAAGTTCAACTCTGACGATTAAAAGTTTAATCTAGAACTAAATGCTGTGTTTGGCGCTCTTTTTAGACGCATGTGAGGATTTTGTGTTCAAGCGGTTCTAAGTGACACTTTCTGTTACAAACCTATTTGTTTATATCCATGCTGCTGTTGAAGCGTTTTGCAATTGTCAACCCATTATTATTGGCCACCACGCCTGCATTTGATGTTTCCGTGCTACTGCGGTCAAGTCTGATGCTTTATGGTTGCCCTATTCGTTTTAAGTAGTCCAAGAAAGAAAATATCGTTCTCTTACGGTTTTCTTTCTTTATTCGAAAAACAAGTTGGATTGTAAGTGTGAAATGGCTCTTGGAACTGCTTTCGCACAAATTTGAAGCAACTAGATTACAAAAATTTGCCAAACAACGTTTAATTTTAGTTAAGCTTTGGAATGCCAAAATGGCTATTTAATTTTAGTTGAACCCAATTTTTATCTTTGGCTAAATTTCTGCGTTGTTATAAGATACACATTTCTAACATCTCGTTAAAAGTTAAATTTTTTTAATAGTTAAAACATTTATGTGAATAAAGACTATTTTAAGTTTAGAATAAAATATTTTAAAAGTTGTCTTATCACGCTTTCATTTTTTTACTTTCGATTTACGATATTCGAGCAACGATATCGGCAACAAATTAACCTATTAAACTAAAAGTAAAGTCGGTGGCGCGACAGTCTTCACTGGGCAAAGGCCTGCTGTGCCCAGGTTTTGTCATTTGTGTGTTCCATTTCATGTCTCGCGACCAAGATCTCTGGGATAAGTCCCTGTCAAGTGGTCAACCTCACTCGGAACCCCCAGTGTTTAGTTCCCAAGCGTTATCATCCCACTTAAAAAAAATGAAATGTTTAGTGGACCTCGCCAATTTCTGGATTCGAATCCTGTACCAGCGGCATGGCAGTCCGAAGCACTTCCACTTAGCCACTGGGGCTTCCAATTAGTATATCATCTGTCAAATTCTAAAAAAAAAATTAGCTACGAAAAATAAAGCAATTGCTTAGTGAATATTTATCCGTCTAAGTGAATAATGTGTGTGACGTCAGTTCATGCTGTGTTTTTCGATGCTAAAAATTTAAATACCGTTTAACGTCTTCTCACGTCGCATTTTTGAACCCTAAAAAGTAAAATAAACTTATGATTTTTACACAAAGAAAATAGAAAGATATGTGCCGTGTGTGTTTCGTTACAGAAAGTTTGGGTATGTTATTTCTGACGTCATTTCAAGCATATTTATAAACCTCGTGAATTTCTCAATATTTCATATTTAATAAGTTTCTACTGACAAATAGTTATAGCAATAGTGATACCAAATGAAATAAAATTAAGTTCCACTGCTATATGTTTAGTTATTATATTTGTTAAGGTTTTTTTAATGCCTTTCAATCCAAACTTTTAAATGTATTTTGGGCTGAAGCCTAAACTGAGTTTTTGCTACAACTTGATGCATAACCTTTTTCTGAAGCATTTGTGATTTAGACTGCAAAGGTGGATGATGGACAGTAATAACGACTATGATATCTTCACGTTTTTAAAATGCCCTCTAACCATATTATATAAAAAAAATTCCTACTGCACTTCCAAACCTCTTTTGTAACCAGACAAATACAAAAACTCAATGAGCGTTGTATGCATTAGTGGAATTAGTTTTGGTGCTTAAGCTGCAAAAATAAAAGCATAGATGTATAATAGTATTATGAACGTAACCCCCCCCCCCCCTAAAAAAAAAAAAACATCTCAAAGTTTGCCACACTGCCGCTTACTTGAATAAACCTAATTTGATTCGGTGTCACTAGTCTCATTCTACCACAGCCATTTTAGAACTTAAACTAAACTGTACCCCCCCCCCTACCCCTATGTTATTTTTATGGAGTTTAAAATACAAAATGGCATGAAAGGGCCTTTTAAAGAATATAATTATCATATTCCATTGGAATATTGCTTAATGCTGTGGAAGGTTTTATAAAATTAAACTCTCTTGCTGAAGGATGAGCAAATAAGAACAAAAATTGTTTTCACTTTAAACTTTCCAACTCGTGAATTAAAAATATTTTTTTTCTGCAGAAATAATAATCTCGTCTAATAATAATATTTTCGTCTCGCAGGAAATAATAAAGTATCGTCTCTACTTTACAACTTAAAATGTATAAATTTTATTAAGTTTTAAAGTTATTTTGTTACGCTTTTTATTTAAAAACCTCTTATATGTTTGGAAATTAAAACTGTAAAGAGATAGGATATAATTTTTTCTCTCGCTCTTAGACGAGCTATTTTATGCAATTATTCTTTGAACTGCGAAAATATTGAAAACGGTTTTTGTAGTTTCAATTGGAACTGAATTCTATTTTTCACACGAGGATTTAAAAATCGGGAGGTTTTAAATCCTCGTGTTGATTGAGGAAAAATTGAGGTTTATAAATCGGGTTGCATGCAGTGCTGCAAACCTACTTGTATGTAGTTGAGCAACTACTCATTTTTCAGGACCAAATTTTTAAATATATTTTGGGCTATAATGTTGTTTCTCTGCGAGGAAATTTAAAACTAAATTCCTAATATTCTATTTTAGCTTCCACACTACGTTTTTAAGGCAAGGAAAAAGTGAAAGCTTTTACAAAGACTGAGCGCGTTCGTATATCTGTCCCACTTTCATAGTCCAAACTACAAATGCTACGTGTGATGCGTCAAAAATATTGAGCGCATCGAAATTAGATTTTCAATTTCTTCTAATTGCTTCAATTATTAATAAAACCTGCAAAATTTAATGCTCATTTAAAAAGTAAAAGAATTAATTTTTATTGCAACTAAATCACCATATTGTCATTCACAACAATCAATTTTTTTTTTATAACTTTTTATTTTTGAGGGTTTTTTTTATTTAATTTAGTGGTATTATAAATCAGTTTGGAATGACGTCATAATACGTATAAAAAAGATTCTTATGATTTGTATTAACTGTTTATAAAGAGGCATAAGGCGTTTTATTTAAAAAAGCAGGAATAGTCCTCGTGTAGCTCTAGTGCGACGATAATTCAAACTAACCTAACCTAAAAAAGCAGGCTCATTTACATTTAAGCATTTATTAATCAATAATGACGTCTTCCATTGTCTTGGTTTTTTTTAAATAGCATTTAAAAAATCAAATAAATTTAGCAAATTAAGTAATAATTATTGAATTTTCAGTGAACAAAAAGTTCAACTCTGAAGTTTAAAAGTTTAATATCCAACTAAATGCTGGGTTTGGCGCTCTAGACGTATATGAGGATTTTATGCTGAAGCAGTTCTAAGTGACACTTTCTGTTACAAACCTGCTTGTTTATATCCACGTTGCAGTTGAAGCGTTTTGTAGTTGTCAACCCATTATTATTAGCCACCATGCCTGCATTAGATGTTTCCGTGCTACTGCGGTCAAGTCTGATGCTTTATGGTTGCCCTATTCGCCTTAAGTACCAAGAAAGAAAATATCGTTCTCTTACGGTTTTATTTCTGTATCCGAAAAAACAAGTTGAATTGTAAGTGTAGAAAGAAAGAAAATATCGTTCTCTTACGGTTTTATTTCTGTATCCGAAAAAACAAGTTGAATTGTAAGTGTAAAATGTCTTAGAACTGCTTTCACACAAATTTGAAACAACTAGATTACAAAAATTTGCCAAACAACGTTCAATTTTAGTTTAACCTTTAGAATGGCTATTTCATTTTAGTTGAACTTTCAATTTTTATCTTTGGCTAAATTTCTGCGTTGTTATAAGATAAACATTTCTAAAATCCCGTTAAAAGTTAAATTTTTTAATAGTTAAAACATTTATGTGAATAAAGACTATTTTAAGTTTAGAATAAAATATTTCAAAAGTTGTCTTATCACGCTTTCATTTTTTTTACTTTCGATTTACGATGGCAACGATATCAGCAACCAATTAACCTATTAAACTAAAAGTAAAGTCGGTGACGCGACAGTCCTCACTGTGCCAAGGCCTGCTGTGCCCATGTTTTGTCATTTGTGTGTTCCATTTCATGTCTCGCGACCAAGATCTCTGGGATAAGTCCCTGTCAAGTGGTCAACCTCACTCGGAACCCCCAGTGTTTAGTTCCCAAGCGTTATCAACCCACTTTAAAAAAATGAAAAGTTTAGTGGACTTTGCCTCATGCGGGATTCAAATCCTGTACCAGCGGCATGGCAGTCCGAAGCACTTCCACTTAGCCACTGGGGCTTCCAATTAGTATATCATCTATCAAATTCTAAAACAAAGTTAGCTTCGAAAAATAAAGCAATTTCTTAGTGAATATTTATCCACCTGAGTGAATAATGTGTACTATGACGTCAGTTCATGCTGTGTTTTTCGATGCTAAAAATTAAAATACCGGTTGATGTCTTCTCACGTCGCATTTTTGAACCCTAAAAAGTAAAATAAACGTTTGCCTTTTACACAAAGAAAATGGAAAGATATGTGCCGTGTGTGTTTCGTTACTAAAAGTTTGGGTATGATATTTCTGGCGTCATTTCAAACATATTTATAAACCTCATGAATTTCTCAATTTTTCATATTTAATAAGTTTCTACTGACAAATAGTTATAGCAATAGTGATACCAATTGAAATTAATTTAAGTTCCAGTGCTATATGTTTAGTTATTATATTTGTTAGGGTTTTTTAATGCCTTTTCAATCCAAACTTTTAAATGTATTTTGGGCTGAACCATAAACTGAATTTTTGCTACCACTTGATGCATAACCTTTTTCTGAAGTATTTGTGATTTAGACTGCAAAAGTGGACCATGGACAGCAATAACGACTATGATATCTTCACGTTTTTAAAATGCCCTCTAACCGTATTATAGAAAATCTTACTGTCAACCTCTTTTGTAACCAGACAAATACAAAAACTCAATGAGCGTTGTATGCATTAGTGGAATTAGTTTTGGTAGTTAAGTTGCAAAAATAAAAGCATAGAAATCTAATACGTAATGTAACGTAAAAACCCCCCAAAACATCTCAAAGTTTTCCACACTGCCGCTTACTTGAATAAACCTAATTTGAATCGGTGTCACTAGTCTCTTTCTACCACAGCCGTTTTAGAGCTTAAACTAAACTGTACCCCCCCCCCCCCAGGGTTGGATTTCTAAATAGGCTAAGTAGGCTGTAGCCTAGAGCGGCGAATTTTTGGGGGCGGTAAATTTTACGATCCATTGAAGCAGCATTTGGCATAAAAATATTATAAAGATACGAATATTTTTAAGAAAGAAAACAAATAATTTACATTAATGCAAAAACCGTAAATGTATATATAATACAAATATCTCGTAGCAAACATGGTCACTGCGAGGGCAATGGGGAACTTGCATGTGTCGGGAAATAGCGAAATACCATTTGTAAATGAAACTTCATGCGATTCTAAGAACATCGACATAAATTTTACCTCAATCCGACCATTAGTTTATTTTTAATTAATTTTCAAAGTTTGCGCTTAGCCCCGCCCCTTGAAAACGCTGCCTCTGGCCTTCCCTCCCCGCGTGACGTCAGTAGACCCAACTGGGAAAGCCAGAGATCGGCGGCCGCTGTGTTTTGCGAATGTCACTCTTCCTAATGCTTTTCTTATCGCGTCGAATCCATTAAAGTTATGTAAATTCTGGAAAATATTAGTGCATATGAATGTTGCAAAGTAACTTGTTGTAATAGTACCACGAAAAAATTACACCAGAAAATATATTTCAGCTCCCACAGAACGTTTATAAAGTTAAAAGTGGAAGCTTTTAAAAATGCTATATGTCCTTTCGTCACCTAGGGCGCGACTAGAAAAGAAATTTTGGGGTTGGGGCAGTTGTCGTAAATTTTATTTATATATTTTAATTAATATTACTTTAATTTAAATTATTTTTTAATTAAAACTGTTTTTAATTGAAAAAAATATTTTTCAATGTAAATAGAGTTATTCCAATGTTAATAGTTTTTTTTGCTAATTTATTATTACTAATTATGGACATTAATTAGTTTTTGTTTTACATAACTAATGTTTGTATCGTTTAATAAACAATTAATGTTTTATTTTTAAAATAAAAATTAAGTGCGACAAATAGGGAAAAAATCAATTAATTACAGAATGTTTTTATTGAGCATTTAACTTATTAGATAATTTAAATTACTTAATTTGTAGTGCAGAAACTAAACGAATTAAATCAATAATGGAATTAAACAAAATTTCATCACAAAAATTCCATTTAAAATTATATTTTAAATTTGAAAAACCAAAAAATTAATGGACATTTAAAAATAAAATAGAGATAATTCCAGGTGTAACTGGCACTGTTGAAGGTCTACGGAGGCTAGAAATGATTATGTACATATACTGTATTAAAAAGAGTTTTAAAGAGTGGGAGTTGGATAAATTATCTGGCCATTTTTAATTTGATTAAATTTACAAAGATAAGGTTAATGAAGATCGGCAATTTTGGAAACTAAAGTATAAATTAGAAGTAAATGCTGTGTTTTACGAATTTGTTTCCAAGTTTTATAACTCGCGCGTGTGTGACAGAGGTTCTAGGTGATAGTTACTGTTACACACCTACGTGTTGTAGTTTTCCTAAAGATATAAAAAAAAATACGTGTTGGCAGTTAGGTTCAACAATGTTCAAAAAGGAAGCAGGTATTTTTAGCCTACTTTTCTTTTTTTAATTCGAAAGAATTAAAAAAATAAAAAGTAGGTATTGACATGCGGTCGATGTCCGTCTGTCCGTCTGTCTGTCTGTCCGTCTGTCCGTCCGTACCCCCCTTCCAAAATCGGTTCTAATCATCGGATCTTAAAAATTCTTTTTTTGTTAGAAAGCTATGACCTCAGATACCCAACTTTCATACTTTTTGTCCGTCTGTCTGTACGTCCGGACGGACATAAATCTACTATCTGTCGGCGAATTTCCCATTGAATTAGCATTGAAATTCAATTTTGAGTCATTTAAATCACTGTAGGTATTGAAATGCGGTCGATGTCCATCTGTCTGTCTGTCCATCTGTCTGTCTGTTCGTATGTCTGTCTGTTCGTATGTCTGTCCGCCTGTCTGTCCGCCTGTCTGTCCGTTTGTCTGTCTGTCTGTACCCCCCTTCCAAAATCGGTTCTAATCATCGGATCTTAAAAATTCTTTTTTTGTTAGAAAGCTATGACCTCAGATACCCAACTTTCATACTTTTTGTCCGTCTGTCTGTACGTCCGGAAGGACATAAATCTACTATCTGTCGGCGAATTTCCCATTGAATTAGCATTGAAATTCAATTTTGAGTCATTTAAATCACTGTAGGTATTGAAATGCGGTTGATGTCCAACTGTCTGTCTGTCCATCTGTCTGTCTGTTCGTATGTCTGTCTGTTCGTATGTCTGTCCGTCTGTCCGTCCGTACCCCCCTTCCAAAATCAGTTCTAATCATCGGATCTTAAAAATTCTTTTTTTGTTAGAAAGCTATGACCTCAGATACCCAACTTTCATACTTTTTGTCCGTCTGTCTGTACGTCCGGACGGACATAAATCTACTATCTGTCGGCGAATTTCCCATTGAATTAGCATTGAAATTCAATTTTGAGTCATTTAAATCACTGTTGCCAAATCAACAATGGCATGAGAAACTTTATTTAAACATATTTGAAGCAATATAATATTTTCATGAATCAGTTTGGAATGACGTCATAAAATGTAGAACAATTTGATTCTTTGATTATTCATTAATTATCTACCAAGAAAGCGGCAAGGCATACTTTTGCATGCAATTATGCTTAGTTTTAATTTACATTTCTTGTTTTTTAATGCAGTTCGGAGTAGTTTCATTACTTTTGTTATTAATAAATATTTATTCTTCGAACTACAAATAAATCACGAGCAGATGATAAATAATATTTAATTAATTTGCGAACGAATATTAAGGAAAATAGTTGATTTTGGCTTTTAGAAGTTTAAATTATAGCTGGGTGCTGTGTTTCGATTTTTTTTTCTAATGTGTATAAATCTAGTGTAGAAACGGCTGTTGATGATATTTACTTTAGGAACCTAGTTTTTTTCCCGATTAGAACTTCAGTAAGTATTTAAGTAACAGGAAAGTAGGCTATTTTAGTTCTTTATGAACTTCTTGTTATTTTTCATTGTACCATATAACATACTCATGTTTATAAACTAAATTGCTTCTTTGAATTCAAATACAAATTAAAACTAAATTTAAATTATTTAAATAACTGCATTAAGAATGAGAAATATTTTTCATAGTTACAGGGATTGGATGAACTTGTTACGAGAATAATGTACAAAACATGAATTCTGCGTTCCACATAATTACATATGAGACAAGATATCTGCTCGAACATGTTTGTCGTAACACGCGTTACAAGTCGTTAAAAAAGCATTTTACTTATATCTAAGTAACTTATAAAATATGTGATTTAATTTAAAAATTGCAATGTGTGTACATTATTATGTCGAATCCCTGTAATAATGAGAAATATTTCCCAAACTTAAATACAGGTATTTCAATCAAATTTAATTTTAATCTACATTTATATTATATAGTTAAATTATAAGTACAAATACATACAATTACATAATATAATTGCATAGAAATTTATTTTATAACATAAGTCTGTTACCATTAAGAATAAAATAGCATTTCTTTTACAACTCAAGGAACATTAAAAAACTGCTTTTCTAAAGGGTTTTTCGTGGTACTAATACAACAAGGTACTATGCAACATTCGTATGCACTAATATTTTCCAAAATTGCATAACTTTAATGGATTCGACGCGAAAGAAAAACATCAGGAAGAGTGACATTCGCAAAACATAGCGGCCGCCTATCTCTGGCTTTCCCAGTTGGGTCTACTGACGTCACGCGGGGAGGGAAGGCCAGAGGCAGCGTTTTCAAGGGGCGGGGCAAATCGCAAACTTTGAAAATTAATTAAAAATAAACTAATGGTCAGATTGAGGTAAAATTTATGTCGATGTTCTTAGACTCGCATGGAGATTATTTTAAAAGAATAAAAAAAAATACATGCAAGTTCCCCATTGCAGCTAACCAGCTACCTTTCCCCCAAGGGGGAGAATATTGTGGCAGGGGCGGCAAATCAATCGTAGCCTACAAGCGGCAAATCTTTAAATCCGGCCCTGACCCCATTGGTAGGACATTAATTCAATTCAACTCGCCCACCCTATCCAAATCATTCAAATAACAGGACCTGCTCAAGTCGTTTTTAACCCCTCGTATGAGTCGAGTCAAATTTTCCAATTTGTAAAGTCATCCAAAATAAACAAATTTTCATCCTGAGTGTGTATCTTTATAGTTTAAATCCAACTTTCTAATGTTTTGATGAAATATCAAAAAGTCTCAAACATAAATCGTGCATCAAAGAACAGCCATTGAATGGGTGGTCCATTCAGAAAGATTTCAATGTTCCTTTTATAAAAATATAAACTTTTAATGGGGAATAAAATTTGATTCTGTAGTATTGAATGAAGCTTGAAATCTCAACAATGTTTGGGAATTCTAAAAAGCATAGCTAATATAGCACGTAGCTAAGCATTGACATATTTTTGACTTCTCAAATGCATGTAAAATACTTAAATGCACTTAAAAATCTTTTTGTTCTAAATATAGATTTACTTCCTCTCTCTATAAATATTTAAGTCCTTTATAATAATAAATGCCCAAATAATTGACTACTCATTCATAAGACTATTCAATATAAATTATGCTTGAGAAGTAAAATGGCCTTTATTCATCTGCGTTCTGTTTATTAACGTTTCTTTTTTATCTATATTTTTTAGGGACTGTTATGACATCTATTTTGAATATTTCGCTGGTTCGATAAAACTTTAAAAATCAAAATTATTCATATTTCCAATGATATATGTTCCAAACGTCCGTCCCCCAAACCTCTCGTTATTTGCATAAATGAATAGCATTTTCTTGCATGAATGACTCAATAAATTACTTTTGTTTCAAAATCTTTATTCCTTTATGCTTTTAATCGAAGAAATACCATGTTATTTTAATGGACTGAAATACTTAATAATGCCATGCCACCAACAATGTCATGTTAAATTTTAATTTTTTGTATAGTTTTTGAAATGCTATTGTTCTTTTAAAATGTCTGATCGATCCTATTAGAACTAGAAAATCTTATAATAAAATGCTAAAATAAAACCTAATTAGTTACCGTAAGGCTTTGGCAACTTTGGCTTTGAAAAAATAACTGTTCCGAGCATATAAAACCTTTTTGGCGTTGAAAAATTTGAATTATTGCTCAATGTTTCATTTGGCAATCGTTCAGAGGTGTAGATCAAATTTTGGGTGACAAGGTTCTAAGTATTTACTGTTACAAATCTATAATAGTAGCATTAGATAAAAGTGCTCATTTTTTTAATGTGCCCGACTTTTTGAGTATTTAGATATTTAATGTACTGCTTCTATTCTGAATTATAGTTTTGTTTTTTAAAATTTTAACCCAAATGAAAATTAATATTTTTTATTTGTTATTTAGAGTAGGGTTAAAGTATTTTGAAATTATCAACTACTTTTTTTTGGTGAGACTGTACCTGCATCTGATGTTTCCGTGCTACTGCGGTCAAGTCTGATGCTAGATTTGTTGCCATTCCTTCCATATGTTTACCCGAATCTAAAAGTTATTAGCAATTGTTCTATAACAACAGTCACTTACCCGATTTCGTGGGTGTAAATATTAAAATATATTGCATACTTTTTTTGTTTTTTAGTGTTGGAGAAAATCTCGGCTTTTCTTGTGGTTTTCTCTGTATTAAAATACAAAAAAGGTTTGCATCAGTAAATACTACTTAGAGCCAACAGTAGTACTTTACAAACAATATTTAAACGTTTGTAATAGAAATTTCGACAAACTGCGCTTAGTTATAATTAACACTTTTAAACACTCAAGATAAAATATTTATAGTTAAATTTCTCAATTTCTTTAAAGGGCATAATCCCCTTTTTCGTTCGTTGTTGTTCGGAATTGCTTCAAGCAGTAAAATAAGACCTCGCGAAGCAAAAAATCAGACCGTAGCATTACCCAGTAAAATCAAATGCTTTGCAGAGGACTTGTTTGGATAATAAGAAACAAAACTTTGTTGGTTTTAAAACTGTTTTTCGGAATTGCATCAAGTCCAAGTTTCTTGACCAAGAAGCCTTCAAGAAGCAAAAAAAAACCGTATCGTTCCTCCCAGCAAAAACCAAATGCTTCAATTCACACAGAGGGGGATGTGTTTGGGTAATAACCAAAATACCAAAGCCTTGTTAGTTTTAAAACGGGGATTTGAATAACACGCGAATTCAGTTTATAGATAACATTGAAGTAATTTATCAATAGTTTTTATGACATATTATTCGGATAAAATCTCATTCGCTATTCATGGATGCACATCTAATGTAGTTTAGTTTGAAACTCAAAAAGGGGTTCAGTAGAAAGAGATGGATTATACTGAATCTAATTAGGTTTATTCAAAATAAGCGGCAGTTTTTGAGACATTCACTAACTTTCACTCATTTAGATGGAGATAATGTTTTGGGTCTTTGCACTGAACAGTACGGTTAGATTTCTATGCTTTTATTTTGTAATTAAATACCAAAATCAGTTGAACTTAAGCACACCTACGCTCTCTAAGCCCTTAAAAGTTCCGTTGGGTGCCTACTCAGATTGCGGCTCGTTACTAAATCATAGAACGCCCGTCGCTAATAGCCCCTCGTGTATCTCTAATGCAACGTTAATTCAACTCTAAAAAAAAGTTAATTCAACGTTAATAAACGTTAATTCAACACTAAAAAAAGGAAACGGCACATGTTCAAGGGTTTTCTGATAATAATTCCAGTTCACTTCTCTGTAGTTCCAATTTGTAAAGGGATCCAATATCAACAAATTTTCATTCTGAATTTGTATTTGAACATCTTCTTTTCAATGCTTTCATGAAACATCATTGAACAACCGTGATTGGCATCAATGAATAGCAACCACATTGAATTCCATTTCAAAAGATTTCCTAAAATATAAACCTTAATGGGATTTTTACTTCAATTTTATAGTATTAAATGAAGTTTGAAAACTTGATCAATAAGGTTGAAGGTTTCTGAAAAGACAACTGGGCACAGAGCTAAGTATTGAAATATATTTGACTACTTTTTAAATATCAAGTTTAATTCTTATTTATATACATATTTAAACCATTAATATAATAAATGTCCAACTCCTTGACTACTTATTTAAAATAAATGACTATTCCAAATAAATTATACAATGAGTATAACAAAGAAAATATCAAAAAAACATTTGCATTCTGTTTACTAAAATTTCTTTTATATATTTTTTTTATTAGAGACAGTTATGAAACTGCACCATGTATTTTTTTTAACCTTCCGCTGATTCGATAATTTTTCATTTAAATCGAAAATTATTAATCTTTCCAAAGAAATTTATTTTAAAAGTCCCAAAACCTCTCGTTATTTGCATAAATAAATGTAGTTAAAACGAACGATTAAACATTCTTAAATATTTGCGGGCAAAGATTGGGGAGCCGATGCTGTGACGCTGAGAGATACCTATTTGACTCTCATTAGACCCATCCTGGAGTACGGTTTTCCTGTGTACTGCTGTGCTTCTGCCACCAATTTGGATAAGTTGGAAAGGGTTCAACTAAGTGCTGCGAGAATAATTACTGGACTCAAACGTAGTTGCCCTAAAGAATTAGTCCTCTTTGAGGCTGATCTTCAACCTCTCCATACAAGAAGAAAGGCTAATCTCGCCAAATATTTCAACAAACTTTCCAGCTATGGCCAGCACAATAAAACCTCTCTTTACCTCAACAATTGGTGCAACAGTCAGCGACTGAAGAAAGACAGCCCATTCAGTCATGTTGAACTTCTGCATTTGCTTTCTGAAGACATTGAGACCCATTCCTTAAAATCTTGTCTGAGTCCCTCAGAGGGAATCCCCAGAGTTCATTTCCACTTCGGCCTTTCTGCCCCAGTCACGAAGAAAGATCTTATTCCAGCTCATCTTAGGCAGCTAGCATTGGAAATTATAGGTGAGATTCCCGGTGACGCCATAAAAATTTACACTGACAGTAGTGGACTGGGGGACCTTGCTGGTAGTGGTGTCTTCATTGAAAAACCTGGGCAAAATTATTCCATCTGTCTCCGTAACCCTGATTTTACTTCAGTCTTTAGAAGTGAATTAATAGCAATTGAACAGGGCATCGAAGCTATAATCAACGAGTGTGACTTTGGAGATCTTTGGATCCTATCGGACAGTCGCAGCTCCCTTCAACACCATATAACAATTGGACTAAAGTTGGAGACAAAACTAGTATCTCCATCCTTCTTAAACTCCAACTTATTTCAAAGTGTCATGACGTTCATTTTCAGTGGATACCATCCCACGTTGACATCTTTGGCAATGAGCAAGCGGACCGCTTAGCCAAGGAGGGTTGTTGTCAGGATAAGGAACAACAACAACAACAAGGTAGTCTTTTTTTTATTTGAATGACTTGATAATTTTTTTTGTTTATATGAAAACTATTCTTTTAAGTCTTCAATGGAAAAAGTACCAAGTTATTTTAATGGACTTTGAAATACCGGACTCTATAAACAAGTACCCAAGAATAGATAATCTTACTTTAAAATACCGAAAAAAATCAAATTAGTTTCCGTTAGGCTTTGGCTACTTTGGCTTTTAAGAATAACTTTGTTTCAACATATAACTACCTTTTAGCGTTGAAAAGTTTAAATCATTGCTCAATGCTACATTTGGCAATTTTGTGGATACATAGTAAATCTCAGTGGAAAAAGGTACCAAGTTAAATTTAGTATTACAAATCTGCTAGTCAGTAATTCAATAACCATTTATTTTCAAGTATACACGTCCAATCGAAAAGATAAGTCCATTCCTTTAAAATTCTGATTGCAAATGTACATAAAGTTGAAGAAAAATGAACCCGAAAACAATTATGATATAGCATTGGAATTTAATTTGCATTCGTTTTTATATCGGTGTTTTCCTACCAACTTCATCCAAATTTTTATTTAAAACTAGCTTTATAAAACCGGCGTTGCACGGGGGTACCCTTAATAACCCTAATTAGTAGTTTTTTTATGTAAACTTTTATATTATACCAATTGATCCCCTCTCCACTGGTCCATTCCTTCAGGATATTATTAGCTTTAATGCGACGACAAACCCTAACCCATACAATTGGATAGGAATAGCAACCCTACGTTAATTTTCAACTTCGCCAAAAGCCGCCAATGTCAAAATTCAATAGGCCATTACGCCATCTTAACATCAGAAAACAAAACAGACATCCATCCTCTTGTATGGTTGGAAAAGTTTTATAAAGTACAAATTCCTTATTTATACGAATATATTCCGCCATATCTTCATTTCTTACCATTTGTAAACATCAATTAAATTAAATTCGGAAACATAATTAAAATCTAGTTGAGGAAATCTAATCCACCATAAAAAAAATCTAAAGATTTAAAATCAACAAATAAAATACTGATTCAAATAAAAATCCAGAAAATTAAACCCACGTGCTCTTTTTTTTTTCTTAATTTTCGTTTGTGCTGAACGCGCTGAAATGTCTTGAATTTGAAATAAAAAGTATAAATTCTAATCTTACAATGCTATTCCTATGGGGAAATCGGCTCACGTTTTGTACTCCTACACCCGTTTGGGTTGGAATAAAAAGTATCCTATAGCCTATTCCTGGTTCTAAGCTACCTCCTCACCAATTCTCAGCCAAATCAGTTCATCCGTTCTTGAGTTACAAATAGTGTAACTAACACGACTTTCTTTTATATATATAGATTAAAATATAAAGAGAAATTTTAAGTGCTTTATAAATCTTAACACCGCTGTAATGTGTAAAAACCGTTGTAATGTGTATGAAGCCTCCCGAAGGTATTTGAATACCATAGTGTTGATATTCTTACCGATTATTTCTTACTTCTTATGACTTAATTGACTTAGTTTAAAGTTAAAAAGTTTTGGTAACAGTAACATTAAATAAAAGTTTCTCACATTTTAATGTGCCCGACTTTTTGTAGTTTTTAGATATTTAATATATTGCTGAATTAAAAAGAAATTAAATATTTCAGTGAAAATCTGTTATTTCACATAGGGTTGAAACATTTTGAAATTTTCAGCCAATTTTTTTTTGGTGACCCTATACCTGCATTCGATGTTTCCGCGCTACTGCGGTGAAGTCGGATGCTAGGTGGGTCGCCATTCATGTGTTTACCCTATTCTAAAATTTATTAGTATTTGTTCGATGAGAACAGTCATTTACCGAATTTCTTGGGTGTAAATATTCTGGTATATTGAGTATATTTTTTGTTTTTTTTAGTGTTGAGAGAAAATATCTTGCTCAATGCTACATTTGACAATAATAGTTCAGAGGTGTAAAACAAATTTTGGTTGAAAAGGTACTAAACTTTCACCTAACTAAGGTACACTCTTAAAACAAACGAGATGTTTTAACTCAGTCTGAGTTATTTCCACTCCTTTCCGGTGCCGAAAATACACTTCCCCTATAGGAGTGGATTTCACTCTTTTAAGAGTGTACTTAGTATACAAACAAATCTACAAGTCAGTAATTCAGTAACCATTTATTTCTCATGACTACCCATTGAGTTATTTCTCACTTAATTGACTTAGTTCAAACTTTTTTTATTCAATAGTACCGCTTGAAAATAGTAACAATAAATAAAATGCTTCTTATTATACTTTAATGTGCCCAAGTTTTTGCAGAATTTCTGCTTCTATTCTGAATTATTATTTAATTTTAATGCGATCAGAGAATATAGTGAATCAAAGGCCGACAAAGGACAGTTTAATTCCTTTTAGGAAATGAATAAGCTATATTAAATTACATCAAAATTGATTTTTTTTTCGTTTCAAAAATTTAAAATTTAATGAAACATTTGATTTTGGTGTAATTTAATGTTATTTAATTGTAATTTTTATGTTTTAAAAACATTAGTATTTTTTTTTTATCTTTTGCTTAAATTAAACATATTTATAAAAGAAATTCAACTGCTAACATAACATCTTAGAGTATTAAAAGTCTTAGTTATAATTAAACGCAAGCTTAAGAAAATTTGTACTGAGCTTGGTTAAATATTGTTTATACGAAGTACTAAATAGCATTCACTGTTGCCAACCTTGTCTATTTCGCACAGAGACCTGCGTGAAAATTTTCGTATTTGTTATTTTGAGTTGGGTTAAAGCATTTTAAAATTTTCTGCCAACTTTTTTTTGGTGACTGTACCTGTATCCGATGTTTCCGTGCTACTGCGGTGAAGTCGAATGCAATATGGGTCGCCATTCCTGCCATGTGTTTACCCTATCCTAAAAGTAATTTGTAATTTTTCTATGACAATAATTTACTGATATTCTAATATATTGAGTATATTTCTTAGTGTTTAGCATTCAGAGATTTTTTTTCGGTTATCTTTAGTGGAAAACAACGAGAAGGTTTGCACCTGTAAATTCTACTTGGAACCTTGCACAAACAATATTTAAACAAGCCCATTACAGCTTTCGTTAAACTACCAACTACTTTTATTTATAATTGAGACACTTAAACCCTACGATAAGGTTTATACGTGAAAAAAAATTCAACTCAAGTTTTTAATATTTTTATTTTTTTTCGTTTATTCATATATTATTTATAGTATAAAAGTTTATAACATAAAAACCAAATATTTTTAGTTTTAAAATCATTAATTTAAATTTTTGAAATAGAAAAAGTAATTTTCATGTAAATGAATTAGATAATTGCAAATTAAATACCCGAAAAGTTGAAGACAAACTGTTCTTTATATGCCTTTTATTCAATATATTTTATGGTGCGATGTATATTCAAGCAACCAAATTATCAACCTTCTATCGGGGGTTATACAATCTCGTAAAAAAAAAATCAACACTAGATTTTATAATACCTTCGGAAGGTTTAAAACAAATCCTATTGAGATATAACAAATATAAATCCTTTATAAATATAACTTTTTTTGGAAATCTATATATAAAAGTCAAAGTCCTGCGATTTAGCTGCAGGATGTGAAATTTTCAACTGTTTTTTTTATCCTTAATTGTATCCTGGGAAATGCTTTTCTTTGTTTATGAAACTCAATTTGATACAGCTTATGATGTAAAGGCCGATCGACTTTTGGCATTGGCGCCTTTTGGCGAAGTTGAAAATGTAACGTAGGGTAGCTATACCCATCCAGTTGTATGGGTTAGAGTTAGTTTGAATTATCGTCGTATTTAGAGCTAGACATGAGGGCTATTGACCGCAAGTTTAGTGACGATATCCGACATCTGAGTAGGCACCCAATACAAATTTCAAAGGCGTGATCGTACTCAGCGTAGGGTCTTTGAAGGATATTTAACGTACACTCCCTCAACACAGGGCGACTGAGCTTCCCCAGCCCTATCGAATTGTATGAAATATGGAGTGGAATTTTTACCGTAATTGGGCATTTTTGTTGCTTGGCAAAGTAACGCAAATCGCCAAATCGAGACCGACCATTACATCATAGCTGTTCTGGCAATTTTAACAGTGGCCTGTGGGAAAGCCCTCTAACTTTTGGAAGGGCCTGAATACAATCGGACAACCCCTCATCAGAATTGGAGGTATCAAATGGAATAAAATAAAAGATTACATGAAAAACAATCACCGTTATTAAAGGTGCACCCGTGCAACGCAATGGTTTATAAAGCTAGTAAATATTTATAAAACACTTCTATATTTTTTTTTTCCCTTTTAAAATTTCATTTTAAATAAATTTATCATGAGGATATGGTATGACAGAATCGATATCATACGAAAATAAATCAAATTCCAATGCTATTTGATAACTTTTACATGTTTATTTTTCTTTCAGTTTTATGTATATTGAGTTGTAATCAGAATTTCAATGGACATTTCAAATGAATAATTGACCGATTTTTCTTCCCAATTCGTCATACAATGACTTGCGTTTGTGGTTCGGACAATGAAAGTGGTAGACGGATGCAATTATTCTAATGCCTTCCAGTCAAAATTTATTTATCTGTTCCAAACCAGTGTAACCTTTTGAGCTGAAAACCGTAAGTTATGCGCCAGTTTTTCCAGCAGTAACAAAGTATAAAATTTTATCAATTTTTTTAATATAAATTTTCTAACTTTTTCAGCTGGAAAGGATTTTGAGATCATATTTCCAAGACTAAACCAAATTCTGGATTTTTTTAACTATAGGTTAGTTTAAAAAAATGAACTAAATTTTTGAAGAGAAAATGACGACCATGTGATTTTACCCATTTCCAGGTCGCTCAGAAGGTTTACTTGCTATCCACTTTATGGCTCCCAGTGGGTATTGGGAAACAGACTTCCCACCAAAAACAAATAATCTTAAAAAATCAAGTTATTTTGGATAATAAGCTAAATATTTTCTTAAATCAATCTCAACCCCTGAAATATTTTAACATACCATAACTAGAAAAAAGGGCTCAATAAATGTTTTAGGAGGGTGCTCCTAAGGTATTTGCGGCCTTTGGGGGATTAATTTTTGGCCATTATTTTTAATGGACCCTGCATTCGATGTTTCCGTGCTGCTGCGGTGAAGTCGAATGCTAGGTTGCCAATCCTAAAAAGCTTTAATTGCCGTTCTGTGTGCAACTGAAGTGTGACTTTCATTCAACCAAACATATTGTAAATATAATCTTGAGGCTGGGGAGCCCATTCGGTAAGGCCTTGCATGCAAGAGTCCCAAGTTCAGGCCTGGGCATTACCAAAATAACTGCGGACCTGTAAACGGCCTGTGCAGCCAAAAAGTCCGACCCCGTTTCGAAGGAGTGCAAGTGAAATAAGCTTCAAAGTCCCGACGCAAAGTACGAAGTCGCCCTTAAAAGTTGCGTTGGATGAAAACTCAGGGGCCGACTCGTCACTTGACTGTGGTTCTAAATTACAACACCCGTCACTAATTCATATTTCTATATCAACCTTTATCAGCTCTTTTACATAGTGTAATATTACTTTTCGCAGTTTAGTGGTTAGATTACAACAAAATAGTTTATTTTGTAATACTATTTTTTTTAAAGTAATAAAACTTCGTGTTTGGTAAATTTAGAAATTTTTTTAAATTCTATTCAATTCCAAGCAGTTCTATAACAATGCTGGAGACAAAATAAATAAAATATTTCTACGTAACAAAATTTTTACCTTAAAACGAAAAAAAAGCTATTTTATAACTTTCATAGTCCCAGCTACAAATGCCATAGACAAGGGATGCATCAAATCATAATAAATCTTTTACTTTAAACATTCTAACGTTTCTTTAAAGCGTTTTTTTCATGTTTAACTGTCTTTGTTACTCAAATTACTTAGAACTAATTTAATTTTAAAATTTAAAACTTTGCGAGGGTAAGCAAAAATTAACAATTTGAAGAAAAAGTTCTATTGTTAAGTGTTATTCTTTAAACTTTAATTTACAAACATCTTTTGAAAAACAATTTCAGTATCCAGTAAATTCGCGGAAGAAAATCAGTTTAAATATCCAATTAGACATGTATTGTCTAATTTAGAATTAAACTTTTCCTCTTAAATTTTGTATGGAAGCTGATCTAAGTATTTATTGCTGTCCTAAAACCTTTTGTTCTTAAACTTATAAAGAAAATTAATGTTTCTATTGATTGAAAATAGTCCTTGTAAATGTAGGGTCTATTTAGTGTGAAGAAAAGCCTGGCCCCAAAGTGATGTTTTAAAAGCCAAAGTGAGTGCATCCGATCGTTTGAAAAAAAGGTTAAAAAAATTTCATGACATGTACATTTTAAACTGATTTTAACATTCTTTTTTTTAACCATCACCTTTAGAGAAGACCTCTGAACACAAATAAAGAGTACAGGGGAAAAACCGCTTAATTTCGTAGAAAACATTCCTCATCAGGCCTCTTTGGCGATGAAAGCGAGTCATCGCCTAAACTGGTGTAAGGAAACCAGTTTCTCACTTTGTTTTTCTCTCGCGGCAATCCTGATTCACGCCAGAGATCAGTGGACGTGAGTCACACGTTTGTACCACGAAAGAAGAACCGAAAGGAAAACCGGTTTCCTGTCGCCAATGTCCGCCAAGCAGACACAATTACGGCACTACTCCTAATAAATCCAGCGGTTCTTCCCCTGTACTCTTCAAATATTACGTAAATGAAGTAATCCGATCAAACCAATCACAAAGGCGATAATCAACGCCAAGAGATAATTCGCTCTCTTTTTTTAGTTAAGTGATTGGTCAGAGTGGACTACTCTCACTACGTCCCACGTAAAATAGTAACCGTGCGGCCTTGTTTAAATGTACTGTTGGTTTTAACACTCAACAAGATATTCACCAGTACACTACCGATGTTTTAATGTTTCGAATACTAGCTGAATTGAAAATATCCGTACATCCCCTTGAACGACATATTTTTTTAAGTACATTAAGTACTTCCATCCTCTTCTTCAAATACCGTCGAAGCGGGTATCTTTGGCTATGGAGGGTAACTTGGGTCCACTCGCCGGAAAAAGATTTGTTTCTTAATTTCTCTTCATAAAATGACCCCATCTAAAATTGTTTGACATTTTTGGAAAGGTGGAAACATTACCTATCAAATTCTTAATTACGAATATATTTTTTCCTTTTTATAATAAAATCATTTGCTTTTTTTATAAAGATATTTGTTATTAAATCTTGATAATCAATAATGGTATTCATAGTATTCATTGTAAATGTTAAGATATATACCATTTTTAATAACTATGCATCATAACTTTGTTATTTTTATGTTTAATCATTTTAATATTACTATTTAATTCAATAACACAGCCTTTAAGGATGTTAAAAAGTATGTTTCTTATGTATTTCATGCTTGGGCCAAAGTTACCCTCCCGGATCCTAACCGTGTCCTAATTTTTTAAACTAACACCAATTTTTTTAATTTATAAAATTTAACAAAAATGCTTGGAAATTATTCCTAAAAGTACAATTCCCAGAATGCATAATGATTTTTATGTGTTTAAATCGTTTTTGTAGTTTAATTTTTCTTTTTTTGTAAAAAAAACACCCATGATTTTGGACCAAAGTTACCCGCTGACCGTAAATATAAAGATTCAAATCTCATACTCTGTTATCCCCCTATGATCCATTTCCGTTCACCCATGCTTGTGCATGATTTCCGTTATTTACTTTGCCATTTTTTACGTATCCGGATCCGTGATCGAAAACAGGAAAAGTTTCCGGGAAATCCGGCACCATTATCCCGGAGCGTGATTCGAGGACGCCTTTTCCGGCAAATCTCTCTCCAAATAAAAGCACCTTAACACCTTTCCCAAATTTGAAAACGATTTTCTAAAAAAATTATTATTTTCAAAGGATGAAAAAACTCTAAAAACTAGGATTTTTTTAGTTGCTGAACGAGATGTTTTCTTTTCTTGAGATTTTATTTGTATGATATAAGATAAGCTAAAAAAAATATTGTAATAATTCTGATGGTTCTTTTAATGTTTTCTTTTGTTTCTTTGTGTAATTACAATTATAGTTTCTTTGAACACTTTTCATTCTAGAATGAAGCTTTTGAAATGTTTTTATTCCTATTTTAGCCGAAATATTTTTTTTTTAAAGCACCCCGTAATCTTTAGTTTTAACTCGAAACGTTTTCTCTTTAGGATAATGTACCAATATTTTATATATAATTACTTATTATATATAATTTATATATAATTACTTTTATTATAATTACAATACTTTTTATATAATTAACATATTTTTTATGAAACATAATTGTCATTAAATGAATGCCAAAAAAGGTGAATTAAGCTTTAATTGGCTTTAAATGAGACTTAAGCTTAAAACTGACGAAATAATCCTATTTTACTAGATTTAAAAGGGATAAAAAAAAAAGATTCAAATTATTTTCATTACAAACATCCTAATAGTTGGCTACACTGCAGATGCCAGGTTATATTAACAAAACATTTGTTTCTGCATTGTTTAACTATTTCTTAAATTCAACAATATTTCCCTATGTATTTTTACCGTTCGAAGCAAATTGAATGCGCTCTAGACTTGTGTTCACCAAACAAAGATGACTGGTGAATGAAGGACAACTTTATCGATATAGCCACCCGCGTTCACCAAAAGCTTAGCTTGCTGAACACAATTTGCTTTCAAAGTTGTCACGACTCTGTCTGTTTTAGTAGAGCTAGTATCTAGCGTCTCTAGCTTATACAAAAGAGCCACTTCAAAAAAGAACTTTAAGCTTGGACTAATGCATTGTTTAGTTTGAACACACAAAAGTAAAGTAACGAAAAAGCATTATCTTTTTTTTTGCATACCTTCAATCCATATTCAAAATAAAGCTTTTTAAGGAATCGGAATTCTTTGATCCTAGAACAAAAATAAGATCTATATTTGTATACAACACAAGTATTCTTCGGAAAGTAGGTTAACTTTACAAAGAAGTATATATGTTAGGCGAAGATTTATTCTACTACTGGTCTCATTCTTTTTTAAGTAAAAGAAAGTTCGTGAAAATAAATAATTGATTTAATCACTTGTACACCATTTTGACGATGATTAGTAATCCTTCAAAATATTCATTGTTTAATCAAAAATGGATTTAAAAACACTATCTTTTACCTAAAATAATTAACTTATTTAAGAGACGTGTAAATTACAAAGAGTTCTATAGTAGGGTAGAGACTGAACCTTTCAACAGTAAGATGGACCAACATGGAGACAATATATAGGGTGGCATGTGGGGCCCGATGGCCGAGTGGTTTGGATCGCAGGCCATAACGGTAGCAGTCCGCGCGCTGTAACGAGTGCGGGTCCCGCGTTTGCCCTGGGTGTACTTCCTTTCTCAGTATCACAATTATAAATGAACTAGCACTTTTGCCACTCTATTCGGGCTCCGTAGTGAGCCATGGCTGCCGATGGCAGCTCAGTACGAGTCGTTCCTCTACCCTACTATAGAACTCTTTGGTAAGTTGAGTTCTTAGTAGATGAAATACAAATATACATTTTCTAACAAAATGGATATTTTTCAGATGTTTTGTATGCATTAAGATGATTTTAAAGATGTCTAAATAAACGATTTTTATCACCCACATAAACATAACTGTCAGTTTTTTTGTTTTTTGCTCAATCAGTAAAAAACCACACATACACACACATGATTGATGTATCCAAAATAAATTATTTTGACACTACCAAGTTCTTTCGGAAGTTATAATTTTGATATTCGTTTCTTTAACAAATTTTATGAAATCGTAAAAAAATGGATTTGTCATCTTTGCATCTTAGCCGAGTTCTTTTATGGAATACAGTTGTCTAATTTGCGTATTTTCGAAAATAATTGGTTTTTTAGACACTTCGAAACCGACAATGCAATGAAAATTTCATTTAACTAGTGTTCTTTGACTATTTTTTAACTTTTCCTTTCACTTCAGAAAAATGTTGCCTTTACTTTTGGAAAAAAAACACCATTAAATGCCAATTTTACGTTTATGTATTATCTAATCGACACATTTTTGAAATCGAAACTTATCCCTCTAGTACAAACTGTTGCCAACACCAGCTTTGTCCACTTTATGACTTTGAAATATTATTGATATTTCAAACTTTAGCTATTTGTCATCTAATTGAAGCTATATTGATGTTTTAGAATCAAAAAGTTGACTATTTAACAAAATAATGATTTTATGTTAATTAAAGGATCCAAACTTAATGTTTTAAACCTTTTTTTATGTAGCGTAGTAGTTTATTTTGTAGCGGAACCATATACTTATCAATTTTGCCTATTTTTGCAAAACATTGTGATGAGTCTTTATAAAATTGTAGGGCATTGCGCAACGATTCTCTCTATCTTGAAATAAACCACTGCGGTTCCACCATTATTAAAATATTCTTCTCGTATGCGAGGAACTTTTTGAATAACATTACTTCTCCTTTGCAAAGAAACACGAAACTTAAATACGTTGCGTTTGCGCATATTTTAGCATTCGCTGCTGCTTCTTTTGAAAGGTCTTTCCTTTCAAAGACATTTTTCCGGATCAAAAGTAAGCGGTGTTTTTAAAAAGTATTAGGTAAAAAATGCAGGTTCTTTTTTTATATTCTTTAGTGGATTGTTTTTTGGAATGGTAACTTTTATAAGGGAGCGTCTATAAATCACGTGAGGTGGTTAGGACGATTTTTTTTAATCCCTCATTATACCGTGGTCATAGTACCGTGGTACTTGGTCAGATTTTATTAGCCTTGGTTCGACCCTTTCTCCTAAAATCTGATATTTTTTGGGAAGCGTTGGATTTATTTACCTAAACACAATTTGCGTTATTATTTGTATTGCCCCCTCAATTGCGCAGATTGTAGTCTAGAACCACAGTATTAAACGTGAACAATAAAATACTGAAATAGAAACTACTAATAGTTATTTAAGCAACTAGTGCCGAAAATAATACTTTATTAAGCGAGTGGCTTTTATTTCACGAGACCGTAGGTCGAGTGAAATAATGACAAGAGCTTAATAAAGTGTTATTTGGCACGTGCTTGCTTACAATATTTTTTATAATAACGTGCAAAAAAGTATTTCTACCAATGAGTGATTTTCATGACATAATTTAGTTTCCATGGCGATATTTGTTTGGCGTGAAATTTGTGTTCTTACTTTTGTCTTATTTAATTTCTTTTAATAATTTTTGTAGTACTTGTAGTTTCCATGGAGATATTAGAAAATGCAAAAGTAATGAACCAATAGAAATAAGTGAGTTTCATGACATTAGTTGTTGTTGTTGTCTTGTCTATGGATAGGTTGAGATATTAGATGTGACCGTGTGTGTTCCACACAGCCTCAGCAATCTGAAGGCAGTTTTGGGAATAAAGGTCATCTAGCGGAGAGTCACTAATCTGTTGCAATGACATTTAGTTTCCATAGAGATATTCATGACATTTTGTTTTTCTACCAATCAGAAACTCTTATTTAGTTTACCGCACTAGTGCCGAAAGTAGTACTTTCGGCACTGTCTGTGACGTAAGCACGTAAAGTGTCATTTTCGCAACGATTTATGAATGAATATGATATAAAAAAGTGAACTTTTTTGCACGTTGTTATAAAAAATTAATTAAATATTTAATCTATTTCAGTCCATAGGGGCTCCCGTCCATGTTAACCCTTTTTCCCCAGGTATGGGAATCAACAATAACTTCGAAATGAAACAAATTTGAAGCGAAAATGTTATCTAGTTTAATTATATATATTTGAAGTTTTAAAATGCCAAAAATATACAGCAGATGGCGACATGATTTTAAAACTTTATCAATAAATAATTAAATAACCGGATGTTCTTTTCAATTTTGTTTTACATTGATGTTAAAATGATCCCCATACCTGGTGAAAATGGGATAACATGGCAAGGCCATTCTTTTGCAGAAGTTGTGATTTCAAAACTAATGCAGTAGCTCTATGGAACTGGCAGTCCCTCTTAAAGATTACAAAGTAAAATCATCAGTATGAAACTCTTTCTCCGTCACGTGGTTTGCTTTTGTACCCCCTTTTCCGGGAGATTTGAATGAGGTTTATAGTTCTAATCTTACCTCAGTTTTGTGATTTGTAAAAACAAGTAGATTGGTTACAGATTTTGTCACTCAGCCCGCTTCCACACAATATTTGTGTTCAACAGGAAAAAAGGCTCCAAGCACAGTATAAGTTCTATGTTAAACATTTACACGCTAAATTTAGCTAGTTTCATTTATTTTATTTCGAAAATTCAATAATTTCTTATCGTTTGCTAAATTAATTTATATTTCAAAGAATAAATATATAATATTCCTTGCTTTTAGCTAGAACCAAAACATTTCATATTACATACAATCAAAGAATCTCTTTGTGAAATATAGTTGACGTCATTTCAAACTGATTGATGTCGCAAAAAATAAATTTCTTTTAATTTAATATTTCAAATAAAGAATGGCAATGGAGATTTAATTTTAATAAAAATGGCTTCTTATGCTTTTTAAATAAGCATTAAAATTTTCAGTTTTTTTTAAAAATTGAAGTGCTCCAAATTCAGAATTTTTTCTGGGATTTTCAATGTATTCTAATTATGAAAAATTATTAAAAATTATTCGTTGCGCTGAATTTTTTTTTAACGCGTCACACTTTCTTGTAGCATTTGTAGTTTGGGCTATGAAAGTGAGTGACTGACAGACCGATGGACGGACGGACTGAACGATTATAATATTTTCTACTTTTTACGTTATAAACGTAGTGTAGAAGCTAAAAACCACGATAAATATTATCTTACATTCTTCCATATTCAAGTCACGGAAAAAAACTAATTTTAATTTTTTAAACATTTTACACTGCTTTTTACGCCGAAAAATTATGAGATTTGACGAAGCCCTCCAAGTGAGATTTTGTGGAATTCTCCTCGCCCCCTATACACCAAGTAATTTATGGGGTAAACAATACTGGAGTTATTTTGGAAAAACTTTCAGAGGAAATGCATTAGGAATTATTTATGCATTTATGGAAAAATCTCTTCAATCAATTTAGTGTTATAACGCAAAAGTATTTTTTTCTTCATAGCTTAGTTGAAGTTTTTAAATTTATTTATGGTGATTTGATATATTTGAGTATTTCGTAAACAAATTGATCTTTAGATTATGGCTTTTTTTTCAGATTTTTTTTTTAATGTACGATGGGTAGGAGGTAAATTCAAGTTACTACAGCTGATATTTTTCATACTTTTTTTCCTATTTAGCTATTCAAAATATTCTATTAATTCTTTATATTTTACTGTTTTGGAAAAATTTAAGATACTGTTTTCTTTAATACTAGTACTGTTATTTAGTTTTAACTGAACACAATTAGAATTATAAATTTATTTAAATAAATATAAGTAAAAACTATCCGAAAATTTATGCAATTTTGCTAATATACTTAGCTTATTTCCCTCTATACATAATAAAGAAAAATACTTATTTTCTTAGAGAAATAAACATTCCAAGAAAATAAGTATAAGATATTGATTGTAAAATTGTTGCATTTTAACCGACCCGTACTCTTCTGTAACGGACAATGTTAATCTAACATTGGAGAGCCTTAGCTCGAAAATCCAATATCCTACGCATAAGAAAATATAAAATGCATCTAAAAACCTTTTTAAACCTCCATGTACCCCATAAAAACAATGTCTCAGCTTAATATCTAGCAATACTGCTAAAAAAAAGATGAAAACCTTAAAAGCATCCTCGGTGTATTTCGCCGATAGCTCCTTCGATAAAGGAAGGAAAAAAACTCGATGCGTAATGAGAAAAATCCATTCGCTGTTGCTGCTTCTCTCCCAGGGCACAGGTACAGCGATGCTAGAGATAGGTAGATGACAGGTGACAAGGGCTTAGAGAGACACTGGACTGAGTCGCATGGCTGGGGAGCCCAGTTGGTGGGGCGCTTGCAATTTATACGAAAGGTCCCAGGTTCGGGTATTGCCGAAATAACTACCTATAAACTGCCTGTCCCCGTGTAGAGGAGGGTGGCACATTTAATGTGTGATCCGGTCCCGACGCCGCGTACGATGTCACCCTTTAAAAATGGTCGCTCGGCACTTGACTTTGTTTTTAAATTGGGACGCCCGTCGCCTAGAGCCCTCATGTAGCTCTAGTTCAACCCTAATTCATCCTAAACCAACTAGACTGAGTCGCAATGGTGCAGTTGTGAACAATGTACTATTATACGTTGCGATTGGTTAGAATAGAAATTAAACTAGCTGTTTTCGTGCACTGTAAAAAAGCGTCCCTTTTACGGATTTTTCCGCGCTTACGACGACTTAAAACCGTATAGCTTATACTTCATGAGCACCTGATGACAGGGGCTTTAGAGAGAAACAAGGCTGCGTCACAATTGTGTTGGGAAGGTGAACTGTATAAAGGTATCAAATGCATGATAGACAGTATATTGTGCGTTTTCAGGTTGTCTATTTCTAGCCTCCATGGAGCAGACCACAGCCAAATGCGCCTAGTAATTTAGAACCCGGGTCAACACCTGAGAGGTCACTCTTGACTGGTTCTAAATTACGACGCCCGTCACCAAGCCCTCGTGTAGCTCTAGTGTGACGAGAGTTCAGACTACCCTAACTTGAGGTGGCACCCAAAGTAAACTTCCATAGTTTAATTGGAATAGAATTTGAACTAAAAATACACAAGAGCAATTGTCAATGCACTACCAAAAAAAGTGTATTTTACGAAATTTCCCGTTTTGCGTTTTCAAACGTTTTCGACGTTTTCAAACATTTACGCTTATTTTTCTCCTGAACTTATTCTTAATAACGTCACCAGGATTTAATTTATAGAAATAGTATTTTGTGGTCGAGTTCGTGTGGCGCTTCGCTTGTAACTTAAAGGTTGCGAGTTCAAATCGAGACATAATTATTATATATTATAATTTTTAAAAGTAAATAAACTTACTTGAAAACTTATAATTCAAAAACAGAAAAATCCAGTAAAAGGTAATTTTTCCAAGTTCATTATAACTATTTCTTTTCTTTCAACTTAGTTTCCCTTTTCTGTAGTGCAGTTTAAAACCGCAAATTTGACGATTTTTTTTTTCTCTGCAGTACATGTTCAATATGAGGTAGTGATGAACTGTTTCCTAACAATTCCGAAGCTCTGTCAAATCGCAATTTTCAACAGTCCTGAATTAGCCAGCATAACTTCTATGCCTAGCACAATCTGATATTCATCTCATCGAGCCAATTCCAAACGCATGCTAATTAAAGGCTTGAGAATTTTACAAATAAAAATACTTATGATGGAAGAGAAATGAATTGCAGTTCTGTATTTTAATTACTTACTAAAGTTAACCTAATGCATTCATTTAAGTACCTTAAGTACTTAAATGAATGCATTAAGTTAACTTTAGTACCTTGGTAAAGTTACTTGATAAATTTAACTTATTTATTTAAGTCAAAATAAACGAAATTATATGCTATGAAGGTAATTTGTGCCTAACTTTTTTGTTGATAAAAATTCACGAAAAAATAAGTTGATTTACCTTGATCAAACGTTGATTTTACTCTATTATAACCTTAAATATCAAATATTTATATTCAACGATATAAAAAAACACATTTTTAGTGACCTTTTCCCATAAAATTGACTGAAGAAAAAACTTAACCAGCTGAAAATCTTCAGTTTCAGACTTAAACTAATATTGCACCGAAACATCGCTTTTATCCTGGTTCTGAAGAAACTGCTTCCGATGGAAACTTATTTTTTTCTTCGTTGGTTTGAAGAGATGATCGGGTGGGAGAGAGGTGGGTTCGAAAGGGAGCTGATTATTTCTTTGTTGGACAAGTCGCCCGTATCTTGTTGTCGACGTCAATCTTGCCTCGTGCCGATCAGATGAAAGGAGGCTTCATATTTTTGGTTCCTTTCATGGTATTTTCTTTTTCAAAGAAATATGTATGTGGGGAACTAAACTTACACGGAAAACTAGCGTATTATTTGATTTAACTAGTTTTTATAAAGGAAATTATTTGAACTTTTAAAGATATTTATTGTATCATTTTAAAACTTAGAGCATAAAATCATATTTTACGGCTATTAAATAGGGCCCAGAAAGCCCGCAAAAGCAAGAGAAATCCTCATATAACGAGGACTAATTTTTAAAAAATGAGTATATTTCTAATACAAGTAGTAAGAGTAAACCAATCCAATGGTTTTCTTGGTTAAACGGTTTCTATGAGAAAGTTTTTGAAATCTACGGCAATAACTCAGATTGCGTTTATAACGAACAGGCAAGAATTAACTGTGGATTATTAAAGAGAACTTAAATGTTATAAGATTCTAAATGTATTGGATATATTTGAATTTGTTTTATAACTGATTTAGTTCAGAATACCAACTGGGGGTTTTTAGATACATTAATACATCTTATTGCAATAATGTGTATTTAAAGATATTAACTTTTTTTCCCCCTTTGCATTTATTTTTACATAAATATTACCTATTAGTAATAGTCTACGTATCAGATATTGATAAACTATTTTTTAATATTAAATCTTTTCAAAGCCCGCTGTAGTTCTGCACAATTTTCAACGTGTGTATTTTAAAACTGAAAAAAGTAACTGTTTTTATATTTAAATAAACTTGTTTAACTCGGTTTTAAAACACTATAGTCTTATATTTGTTATAAAAAATAACAAATGTTAACAAATGCAATCACGTTTCTTAACTTTGCTTTAAATTTTTATTGCGTTTTACAAGTTTCAAATTTCTTTTCAGATTTTCCTAATTTTGTTATTAAACGTATTAACTCCTTAGGCAGCTTAGAGTATCACATAAGAGTAACAGATGTCAATAATTAGGTTGAAAAAAAGGGGGATTTTGAGCATGAAAAGTTAAAAAAACAGTTCACTTTTGTATCTTCAGTTCGCTTGTAAGTCTTTATTTTTGAGCTGAATAACGAGCTCACAAGGATAAAATTTTCGATTTGTTCGCATTCAAAATCCAAATGAGCGTATCATTAAAACCCAGTTCCTTTTTTTTAACGAAAAGTGGAACGAATAATGTTTAAAACATTCCAACTATTCCGAACTGCACCTCAATCAATACCATCCCAAATGTCTTAATAAAGCAGTATCCAAACTTATTGCGACGTGATTCTATCCAATTCTATACTTTTGTTGTTTTTAGCAATTCCACGATTCAATCAGCAAACCCTTAATTGAATTCACGAATCGAAAGATTTATTCTCTTCCCCATTTGTAACTTTCATTGCATACATGGGAAGGGATGAGGGTAAATTCCGGTAATTGCGGAAATTAAACGCCATCCGTCTTAGAGGCCATTTCGCATGCAAACGTACCGGTCATGTTAACGGTTCTTGCGGTTTTTAATCGCGTAGTGACAACATAAAGTGAATGTGAAGTGCGGAAAACTTCCAGTTGTACACTGCTCAAAGGAATTAGGGGAGCACTTTGAGTACTTTATTTACCCTTTCAGTTCCAACTTCTTTTTTTTATTATAAAAATCTAAAATTTGTGAAATAGATTCATTATGCGTCCAGAATGAAATGGTAAAAAAAACAGGGGAAAATCTTAATTTTTTAACTATAATTTAAGGGGGAAAATAATGGAATCGTAACTTTTGAATAAATTATAACAATTTTTTCAATACTTTACTTGTAAAAAAGGTAAAAATCAATTTTTAAACATCGTAGAATGCAAGCGTGAAGAATTTAGGATCAATTTATTGCATAAAACTTTTTGGGAGTGAATTTTATTTTACTATGTTTTTCATATTTTCATTAAATTAAAACAAACATTATTTAATTCTTCAAAAGACATGATTCTTCCATCTAACGATACATAAGTGCGAGCTCAACTTAGTGAGAAAAAAAACGGAAGCTGTGATACCAAATGGAATCATTGGGGGTGAACGGGCTTAAACCAGGCGTTCCCCTAATTGTCGTGAGCAGTGTACTTTGCGGGGATTAGGGAACCCAGTCAGTAAGGCCCATTGCTTTGCATGAGAAATGTCCCATGTTTAGGCCCGGGCATTGTAAAAATAACTGTCGACCTATAAATGGCCAGCGCAGCCAAAAAGCTCGATGAATAATACCCTGTGTAGTGTGTATAGGAAGTCGCGTAAGATGTCACTCTCAAAAAGAAGTTGCGTTGGGTGCCTACTCAAGTTTCAGGCGGTCATGTGACTGTGGTTCTAAATGAAGACGCCCGTCACCCATAGCCTTCGTGTAGTCAACTCCAACAGGACATATACCCGAAAAGGATATAACCAGACAGGGACAAAATTCCGACAGGGTCCCGACACATCAATAATGCCTTCATACTTAATTGAGAGTAATTGAATGACTAATTTTCGCATTAATATTTTTGCATTTTTGCTGTCGGCGATTAACAATAATATTGATCAAGTAAGTAGTAGAGTTTCGGTAAATTTTGACGTTAATGGTAAAGTTGTCTGCCATACAGTCCCTGGACAAATTATTAGACGCACTGCGAGATTTCATGTATCAATCAATGATGAACAAAATACTTTTAGAAGGACATTTGTGTTCCTAAACTTAAGCTATGGAATAGAAAATACTATCTGCTATACTTAATACATATATCGACATCTTTTTTAATGATATGGCATTCTTTGGTATGTTTTCATCATTACTAAAAAAAGACAGTGGGTCTAATAATTTGTCCAGGGACTGTATATTAACAATTACTCGAGTAAATATCGTTGATTAAACCGTAACTACGATTCTTTTCACCGTAGAGTCATTTTCGATTGAATTAAGGATTACCACTGTAAATCACGCGTAAAGCATGAGTATGTCTAAAATTACCGGTCCCGTAATTCCGGTAACGCCAATCGAATAATTTATTCCATTTGCCACCTGACTGCGTTTATTTGGAGATGAGGGCAAATTCCGTTGCTTTCTGAATGCACAGATGGAACCTATTGGTTTTAGAATAATAGAAGAAGAAACTTTATTTCCCAAAACTTCCGTGCCCTTCCAGGCAACACATAAAATTATACAATCGAAATTATCAAGGAAAATTAAAAGCAACATTTCAGATTATACCCAAACAAAAGGAGAACCAAACAAAAAAATAACAAAACAAAAACTAACAAAATCTGGTAAAAAAAAAAAAAGGACACACGAGATACACAAACATATAACAGAACGGTAAAATACATAACTTCACTATTGGTTTTACAAAACAAATAATATATATATAATTTAGTTGACAGGACGTGATATAATTTATTTTTTTAAATTATATCACAGATTTGAAAATAATCTCTACATCAATATTTAAGATGTGACGCTTAACTTCTTTTTTAAATGTATTCTTATGAGTTAAACTTACTATTTGTTCAGGCAGAGAGTCAAAAAATTTGGGTGCTAAATACATAAAGCTTTTGTGGAAGATTTCTTTATTTGCTTTAGGTTGCTTTTTTTTTCTTTTTTTAACACTGGAGATTTCTAAATTAACATTTGCTCAAAGCCAGTGGCTAGTGCTGTTAGTGACGATATTTAGTTGTTTTTTCCTTGTCTAAATTAAGGGTTATCACATTTGAAGAGTATAGGAGAAAAAGAAACCTTCATCGAGTGTGAATCTATCCGTATTGAGGTTTGCTTGGCGAGTAGTGGCGATCTTATACCGATTTTTTTCATTGGTTCTCCTTCCGTGGTTCAGGCATCAAACTACTGTCTGGCGTGAATCTCGATCATAGTAAACCCGTCCGCCGCGTGACACGAACAAAGGCAAAACTGATTTCTTCACGCCTGTTTAGGCGATGACTCGTTCTCTTGGCCAAGCAGACCTACACTCTTAAAACAAACGAGCGGTTTTAACTCAGTCTGAGTTAATTTCCACTCATTTCCGGTGCCGAAAATGCACTTCCCCTATAGGAGTGGATTTCACTCTTTTGTTTTAAGAGTGTAATGCTGACAGATTCCCAATCGATGATAGGGTTCTTCCCCTGTACTCTTCATATATTAACAATGACTCGATTAAATATCGTTGATTAAACCGTAAGTACGCATGTCTAAAATGACCGGTCCCGTAATTCGGGGAGCGCAAATCGAATAATGTATCCCATTTGCCTGCGTTTATTTGGGGCAAATTCCATTCCATTCTGGTTGTACATATTGAACCCCATTCGTTTTAACAATTGGAAATTTCAAATTAACATTTACTTAAAGCATAGGTATCATAGTCAAAGTATTAGATTGGCAGATCACGTGACCTCCAATGCTAACGACGGGACGCGCATGGAGGCCAAAATAAGAGGGCAAAATGGCCATAGTTGCTGCCACTTTAAGGAGAAAAATACTTCGAAAAATACCATTCAATTTTAAAATTACAAAAAAATATCGTAAAAATACTAGCTGCATTTTGAAATCTTTTTAGTGACTCTAAATCCTTTTCTAGTATTTTTTTTGTAATTTTAGTATTAAATGGTATTTTTTTGTAGTATTTTTCTCCTTAAAGTGGCAGCAACTTGGCAATTTTGGCCTTCATGCGCGTACCGTCGTTAGCATTGGAGGTCACGTGATCTGCCAATCTAATACTTTAACTATGATATATATGACTTAAAGCCAGTGGCTAGTGCTAAAAGTGACGATAGTTGGTTGATTAGGATTTTTTCCTTTTATAAATTCGGGATGTAGTAGCTTCACATAATATAGGGGGGTGATTTCCATGGGTCACCTTCCAAATGAGGCGTGTCCGCCGTATAACCAAAATAAAACGTTATTGTAACTGGATCCGAACCATTCAATATATTTCGCTATTTCTACACAAACGGTTTGATTGTTAAATCTGCAGCTGATTCATTGAATCATGAGAATGGCATAATTTATTCCCTCCCATTTCATTATTTTATGGAAGAAGCAAATTCCGTTAATGGTCTAATTCCGTTACATTTTGATTTCAGAAATTAATCGCCAACTGTTTTAACAATCGGAGATTTCAGAACCCTGCGGCATTTTACGATTTAATTGATTTAAGTTCAGCGACTAGAATGGGATTCTGAATCTTATGAGTTCTGCCATGTGCGTCGTGGCTCTCTGGATAGTCTTTCGACATATAAACGGCCCGTGCAGCCAAAATATGACTAACGGTTGCGTTGGGTGCCTACTCGGATGTCGGCTCATCACTTGACTGTGGTTCTAAATGACGACGCCCGTTGCCAATAGCCCTCGTGTAGCTCTAGTGCGACGGTCATTTAAACTGAACTGGATAGTCTTTTTGGATACGACTTTTCGTGCTTCAGAAGATATTTTTATTTGGTTTTAATATTTTTCTAACTTTATTACAATGATTCACTGTTAGTCGAAAAGGGCAGTTTTCATGTGTCTCAGAAAAATGCATATTGGGCAAGATACAAATTCGTAAAAACGAAAATTGCAATTTTGATTTAGTGTAGTAATATTTTATAAACAGCATCCTTACATACGACGATGACCCTTTTCTATTTTGAAGGGGATTTATTCAAATCTACGCCATTTATCACAGTAATGGAAATTCTCGATCAGGATTAAAGGTCTTAAGTATGAGTAATGAGTATTGAAATCTAAACGTATGTTTTTATAACATTACATTGAGGTCTTAACTTCTGCTGGTCTTCCATTGGAATGACCTTATTTTTAATCCTCGTATCAATTTTTGAAAAAATTGTGTCGTTTACGTTTTAATACTTCTATTGCACGTTTCTATCATTTGGGAAACAATGATAGAATTCGTACTCTAGATTGCTTTTTGCCACTAGGGACCAATAAAATCGCTTGCTATAATAGTTATTTTGATGGCACTCTAAATCTTTAAGAGGCTGTATCTCGAAGTTAACAAGTTTTAAAGAACAAAAATAACCTGCTTTTCTGTAACTTAAATATTGAATACAATTCTTATCGGAAAAACAAGTATTGGTGCAACAGTAACTGTCACCTAGAACCGCTACCACACAAGATTTATACACATCAGAAAAAAATCTCCAAACGCAGTATTTAGTTGCAATTTAAACCTGTAAAAGACACAATTCGTTATTTTCATTTTCTTTTGCAGATTAAATTAGAAATCTTTAAAGTTTGTTACATTTATTTACCGTTCGAAAAAAAAGTATGTAAAATTCCTTGGGTCATTTAAACCATCAAACACATAATTAACAGAACTTCCTTTTAGCACAACATAGCTAAAATATCATCCCTTAAAATGGATTTACAGTAGTTAAACGGTTATTTTGAAAATGAAACAACACACTAAAGGCAAATCTCAGTCGCATAGGCTTTTCGTATTTGAAGTCTACAGGAAATCTGTCCGTATTCAGGTCGCCTGGCGATTAGTTCGATCAAAACCGGTTTCTCTGTTGGTTCTTCCACGGTTCAAGCGTCCCACTAGTGCCTGGCGTGAATCTTGATCATAGAGATAGTAAACCCGTGCACCACGTGAGAAGAACCAAGACAAAACTGATTTCTTCACATCTGTTTAGGCCATGACTTGCTATCTTTGCCAAGCAGACATAATGCAGACAAATTCCCGGTCAAGGAAGAGGTTCTTCCCCTATACTCTTCATTTATCAGACTCAACCTACAAGGGGGTGACGTCACCATTTCCTTTCTTGGGTGTTAGCTATTCCGAAGAAGACACCTGCTCGCGCGCTGCCGACTATACATTTCGGGCTCCAAATACAATCCGAATACAGGTTTCTTCTTCCGAACAGCCGACACTTCGAACAGGACGGAAAATGGGACGTCACGGAGAACTTTCTTGTCCGTTGAGCATTCCGTGATTTATCAAGAATGTGACGTTTCTGTGCAGCACCAACCATTCACCTTGTACTAGGGTAATTTAATCCTTTTCGCTGTCTATTTCTAGCCTCCTTTAAGAGCTTTAACAGCCAATTACGCCTCGTAATTTAGAACCCTGATCAAGGGACGAGGTCGACACCTGAGACACTAAAAAGCATTTATGTTAATCACATTAAACCCTAAATGCAATCTCACCTTCAAAAGAGATTCGATTAGCCACTTATCACGATCTCAAGAAAATTACGTGAGTAGGAGGTAAAAAATCTCTTCTCCACCATCCCCTAACTCATTTTTCAATTAAAATAAATTATTCCCCATCCACCATTAATCCAGAAACTCGGGAGATTTCATTAAAGCTTAACTAGGCACCTTTTTTTATGACAAACAAAAAATCTGTTTAGTGTGCAGCAGACAAGAATAAATGAACAAGCAAATTCAATCAAGTCTTATTCTGAATTTCATGCTTGTTTTTACTTTAAAAAAATCTGAAGCGAAGGTAATTATTGCCTTCATCTTGAAATTTTGTTTGGAAGTTCAAATTTAAAAATTACTATTCCAAATTTATTACACTTGTATTTCCATTGAAAATAAAAATGGGAAGACTTCCTGGGAAAACTTGCATTGCTTACGTGTATAACATTTATTTTTGCGGAAATAGGGTTTATGCTATCGTAAATAAATACATTATATAGCTATGTATAAACAGGTAGTAAATATTTTTTTGTTTTTTACGCAATAGACTTATGAAACCGAGCTTACTTTAAATCAAATCCAAATTAATATTATTCGTTTATTACGTTTACTGGTACTCCTAGAGGAGCTTTAACACAACCAAATACGCCTCGTAACTAACCGTACCAACACTCATCTGTTTATAAGATTGCTTTGTTTTAATCTGAGCAGTTTTAACGAGAAGCGGGCACTCATTTTTTCACAATTCACTCGCTGTTTCAGATAGATACAGTCTGTCTGGCAGAAGGCCCAATGCTTTAAAACGATGCTTTTACAAAAAAAATTTAGAATCTGCACAATCCAAACCGTGTAGAATATACAAAATCTCTATTTCGGATTTTCAACCCCACATCGCAATATTTTCATTACCTTATCGTTCATGTTGGTTAATTGAAAGTAATAAGTACGACAATAAACATTTGTTTCCATTTTTTTATTGAGGGGCTAGGCTCTCTTTTCTCAGATAGCAGACTTACGAGGACGTCTATTGTCTATATCGCACCGTACGCAGAAAAGTGGGCTATCGGACAAATATGACTTTTCGAGGTTATAAATGCTAACATGTTCAAAATTAAAATATCTAACGAGCAAATCTTAAATCGATGGGTCGAATAGTTATGATACAGTTAGCGGATCTTTATTTTTTCTATTATATTGAAATGAAATGCAATGAGAAAAATAAATTTCAGACGATTTTTCTGAAAAACTAGCTTTTTGACGATAGGTCACTTTTCCGCGTACGATGCAATATCTCAACCGACAAAACAAAACGTTTTCTTCGACCACCATATATCACCCCATGAACCAGAGTCACCTACAAACCAAAAAGCCTGAAGGGGGGGGGGGGGGGGAGGGTTCTTCTTCCAAAGCATGACAGACGATCTGACAAAACATCACGAGGAGAATAAAAAAAGAGTTCTCGTCTGCTGGAATTGTCGTTTGCGGACTCCCCATTGGCGAGTCCTGACAGTCCTCTCGACAGGCGTCAACTCCACGCGGCTTTTAAATTATTAAGGGAGAGAAGGAAGGGTGGTGGCTATTTTTGGGAATGATTTTTTGACATTGGGAATGGAAGAGGAATGTTTTTGAATAGTATCACTGAATAGAATCACTGAGCTAAAGAATACTAACCTGGAGTGATGACTTCTGGGAACTTTGCATGTAACCGAACGAGCAGTCGCGGAGTGATACATAAAAAGCTGGAAGTAGGCAAAAAGACACTAATTCGACCCTTTTGCCTAACTCATTCTCCGCTGGTTAACATCGTTTTATACTGTCGATTTAATCATCGTGTTTTTATGTAATGAATTTCCTTTTTTTGATGTAGAAGAAAGCATATTTTTTTATGGTAATTTATTTTACAAACGCTGGGAGTCGCTAAAAGAAGCAAAAGAAGAAATTTTTTATATCCAATTTTTTTTATTTCGTATTATATTGATGATATAACTTATGGGTTATTGGTCCGTATTCAATTATCAATTCTAGCGTCAATATAATTCCCCATTAACGACGATCTATGTACAAGCCTGATTACGATTGGGATTGTTTGCGTTTTAAAATTAAGAACTAAAATTGTCAATGAAATCAAAGTAAAAATCGTACTTTACTAAAAGTACCTTCCCGTAAATAACATCGATATTTATACCTTATTTTTGTTGGTGTATATATTAGATATACCTGGTATAAATACTTTTTTACAACTGCAGGTTGCTTAATCGTTCTTTAAAAACAGGCACTCAATTTCCACTGAATATCCTTTAGCTCAGTGTAAATTCCTGTTTTGATTTGGAAACAAAAAGTTCTTTCACTTTAGTATTTGTTTATAAGTAGATAGTACCTTATCCAAATTCTTTTTTATGAGTACATATATCTTACTCATTATTCGAAAATAGATTTAAATACATTTTTATGTAGTATTAAACATGGTTCTTCAGCCTTTATTATAAGTGTCAAATTTAAATTTGTTTCCAATACAAGAATAAATCTCTTATTCAAGGGGATTAAATGTGTGATGAGTTGGAAGTATGTAGAAATAAATTCCAAGTAAAATAGAATTTTGTATATAATAGAATTTTTTATTGCATTTATGTTTTTGACCCTTCTAAATATAGAATGCATGAAAATTTTTTCGTAATAAATATAAATTCAATATGGTTTTGAATTAGGCGAAATGATCAAAGTTCCAAAACGGTTTGAAAAAGTGATCAGGAGACAGGAAACATGGATTTTTTTTTTATTTGTCAATGGATTATGTATGGAAAGAAGCAGAACAATTAGGAGAATTATATTGTCCAACAAATATTACATTAAGATAGGAATAAAAGAAATTGTGCCTGATTGGAAACCGTAAACCTAACGTCCCATAGTACGTAACACTCAGCGCCTAATGCGTTTTACCACTGCCATGAGGATGCGCGCGGTCGGCTATCATTTCCGGATGTTCGGTGAAGCGTAATTGCACTCGCGTAGAAAACACTAAATTTTCAACCGAAGTTCGAGAAATCAAAATTTTCGAATAAATCTTACATTAGGTTAAAGGTGATAAATAGAAGATGAAAAATTTGAAGGAAGCACACGAAAAAATAAAAAAAATTAGCAAAATAAAACTGAAAATTAGTTCTTTTGCCTACTCGCACGCATAAACAAAGTTGAGGTGTGAAGCGGTTTCGGCGCGCTGACTACTCACTCCAGATCAGTATTCTTTAGCTCAGTGGAATAGATAGTATTAATTTTATCATTCCTTAGGTACGGTTAGTCGATGAACTGAGCTTTATATTCAAAGTCTTCTAAATTTAGCTCATTTTAGGTTTTCTATAATTAACTGATTGGAGGATGGATCAGAAATGCTTGTTTCGGCAAGGAACTAAGTCATTGTGTTTTTTTATACCACTTTCTTTTTTTTTTTAATTCCAAAGAATTTAACATTGGAAAGTAAGTATTGACGTGGTGAATTTCGTTCGTATGCTATTTTAGTTAATTCTAAAAATTCTTGTTTTTATTGAGTGCTGGCTACTATAGCCCCTGTTATCAGTCACAATATTTCAGAAATACACCAACTATACGAACATATTAATTACAATATACCTCGATTCATAAGTCAGCAATGTCTGTCCATTTTTGGAAACTGGTAACTTTTGAAAAGTTGGAGCTGTTATTAAAGTTATTTGAGTATCGTAAAAAAGTTTAAAAGTTCGCCAAAGATCTGTAGAGATGAATGAATTTTAAAAAAATAAATTCCAAAAGATTCGTCTGCTGCTTGAATTGTCGTTTGAAGTCTTTTTGTGGTGAGTTCTGACAGTTCCATTGACAGGCGTCAAGTGCGGCGTCGTTCCTAAATTATTAAAATGGGGGAAAGATTGCTCGTGGAATTGAGTGAATTTTTTCGACCCAGGAGAATTTTTTGCACAGTGATAACTTCTATCAGAGATTGAAATGGGTCAATCGGTTTGATGATGAATGTCATGTGGGCAAATTTGAATAACAAAGTAGCTATTAACTTCATGGAGTGTTTTTTCAAAAACCATATGACGTTCGACCGGTACTATTACTCGTGTACCAAATTTGAAGTCCGCAGCTCTTTTAGTTTGAGCTGTAGTCGAGCCTTATATTTTCGTATTAGATAATTGAAAGTAAGAATATCTAATGCTCGTGATACATTATTTTTTAAATGTGATTATTTTTCTACTCCATCTGTATATATAAAAGGCAAAGTCCTGACTGACTGATTTATTCACGTATCAACGCCCAGCCCAAACTGCTGGAGGTAGAGCTACCAAATTTTAGGAAAATATTCATCTTGTATCGTAGGCGTCATTAAGGAAGCGATTTTTCGAAATTCGAACCCGAACGGGTGTAGGAAGGCAAAACCTGAGCCGATTTCTCCATAGGAATAAAATTGTTATGAACTTTTAATTTATAAATTTCGTTTTCTAATTTGAAAGAAATTTCAGCGCGTTCAGCGTGAGCAAAAATTAAGTATAAATTAAGGGTACACCCGTTGCAGCGCCGGGTTTATAAAGCTAGTTTATTAATAATTATGTAATTTTGTCTTAAGGTAAGGTGGAAAAATAACTCGTATAGCCAAACATAAAACGGAGAAGTATTTGTCACTTTTTTAATGACCTTCGTGATTATTCGGACTTTTCCACGTTTTTTTTTAATTTAGTAAAGTATGTGTACTACAGGTAATATATTAACACTGCAATATCACCCAAACACCATGTTCAGTAATCAGCCAGTAATTTGACGGCTGTGCTAAATTACGAGCGGCTCGAAAGTTATTTGCGACTGCGACAGAAGCTCATTTGTCGCAAATGGCTCGATATTTTCGAACAATGAGCTAGAAATGGTGACAAGCTGCTTTGTCATTCTTTCTATTCCTGAATCCATTCATTTTCTATTGAATAATGAAGCTCGTACGTGTCCGCGTACCACAACAATGTGTATCGAAAAAATAAACCCCGTTAAGTTAGCGGTTTTAAATATCTAGGTGATATGGGCATATAAGAAACTAGCAAATAAATACCCGTTCTTCGCACGGACTAAAAGAATATCAAATCGATCCAAGTATATGTGTCATTTGATTTGCTGTAGGATAATAAACTTTGCCTTTGTTCCCGTTCATTATAAAGAATAAAATCCCGTTACTTATATTGCTTTAAAATTCCAGAATAAAAATGCATCACTATAAAATGCACATCCTCATATCACAAAAATCTTCCTCACTATGAACTTACTGTCATCGCGATTTTCCTGATAAATTCAAAATTAACCATAAATGTATAACAATGTCACGTCAAAACCTCCATTCTGGGTATTTTTTTTAATAAATTAGCTCATTGGCACGTTCATTATTTTTCAAATCATTAATTTATTTCTGAAAGTAATGGCAAGAAAATAAAAGCAATTTCAATTTTAATTAATTTGTGTTCATTTTAATTTCTTCTGTCGGATGGCAACATACGAAATAGAAAAAATTATCGATTTGAGTGAAAGTGGCGTTTTTTCAGAATGTCTAATTTTTCTTTAAAATTGAAGAAATTAAAAAAATGAAAAAGCTAGTCTGCACGGTGCCGTTGGTCTAGGGTCCTTTCAATGTCGAATTTCTGAGGCAGTATGTAGGCTTCGTTAGTCCGTCTACCCCTTCATTCTAAATCGATTGAAATTTGGTTAGTTACTATTACCTCAGATAAACCCAACTTTGTACGTTTTTGAATGTGTCGACTCGCGGTAATAACTTCTTAATGAGAATTTTCTCAAGTGTTAGATTGAATAATTGAAATTTTGGCTTTGATTCACGTAGATTGAAATGCCTTTAATTCTGTCATGATCTGCACTAGCGTATGTGGTCGATGCCTGTATTTAACATTCAGTGTCCGCTGTTGTCGTGTACCTGACTACACCCAGCTTTCAAAATCGGTACAACATCGGTCTTAAAAATTCTTTTTCTTTAAGAACTATGGAATAATCCGAATTTCATATTGCCACTGTTAACGCCGACGACAAACTACTACTGTCAGAGTAATTTAAATTGAATTACATGAATCTTTGAGTCATAAATCACTGAGTAGAAATGCCGTTGATCTCATTTCATAGTCTTCCCATCTACATGTTTTGTAAGTAAATCTTCAACGCTGTACCGGTTTAGAAATACGCACTAAGAATTTCAATGCGACAAAATTCCACCTTAAAAATCCTCTCTAAACTGATTTAAAATTTTTTTGTAGAAAGTTCCATACCTTCACTTCATACGTTTTCCCTAATGCGTTTAGACTAACGCAGATTTTCGTGACTAATCGTGTCGCTATTAAGAAAAGCATGCAACTAAATTTTGAGTTATTTTAACACGTGCAAATCAAATCATTTTAAACTTTCTAAAATATACTAAAGCAAAAAGTAATTTCAGAAAGTTTTGGAAGGTAATTCCAAAAAACATGCATTTTGATTTTGGCATAATATTCCAGGGAAAAGTCTAGTGAATTTTCATGCAATATGATTATTTAAAAATTTAATTGATTTATAGTTCTAATCGATGAAATTGTTGTATAAAAAATTATTCTTGAAAAAAAAATCACGAGCAAATTATAATTTTATTAAATTTGCGAACGTTTAAAAAATAGTGATTTTGTTTCAAAGTTTAGCATTGACAGTTGTGTTTCAATTTTTCTAATTTAAAATCTATGTATAACGCTTGTATGATGATGGTGTATCTTAAACTGATTCTTTTTTATCCTTTAAACCTAAATTTATTTGACTAATAAACTATTTTAATCATTACGAATCTGTTTTCGAAAATCGAATTCTCTAAAGGAACAAATATGAAACTGGGAGCCTAGGTGCCAAAAAATGTAAAAAGGCTTTCAACTTAAAATGTCGAATTTGAGGACAGTAAAGGTCACGACAAGAAACTTTGTTAATAAAATTTGGAATGGAAAGGCATTCCTTGTTAGAAAACCCGATTCCATGGCCCATTTAATTTCCCCTGTAATAATTTTTAAGAAAATTTTCTACAAGTTATAGATTTTGAAATTTAGCTTGGACTTCACAGATAGACTTCAAAAGTACCTTTAATTGGTTTTATTGAATGTGCACTAGGGCTATTGGAGATGACCCTCGTGATTTAGAACCACATTCAAGTGACGATGACACCTGAACTAGCACCCAGTGCAATTTTATAGCAACATAATCTGTCAATAACTGCGCATTTAAAACGCCTAGTATCTTCCCAATAGACTAGGAAACGCATGCTCAAGAGTAAATTTAAATTGACTCGAATCTTTAAAAAAAAACACCGTCTCATTATCCATAGGCATTCCACAATAAAAAAAAAATTGAAAGATAAATACTAAAACAGCTGTAACGGTTTTAAAGAAAAAATAACGCACTAAAGAATTCAAACTAGCAACAAAAAAAGTTGAACGTTTAAAAATCCCTCCAAGACTGTCATTTTATTTCCCAACGTTTCCTACGTTACCTACGTTTCCCTAAATACGATTTAGGACAAAACAGATTTTCGGTGGGAAACCGTTGTTGTTTTAAAGACAAAGCAATCCCACAACAAATAGAAATTACTTGACTTTTTTTGAACACGCAGAAAATCAAATCCCTTCCACTTCTAAAATAAATACATAATAACAATAAAGCTAACGCCGAAAGTTTTTTCCCGAGGTAATTCCCAAAAAACGACGCAATTTGGTTTGGGGAAAATATCTCAGTGGTGAAAGATGTTCTAGTGAAAGTTTCCATTGCGTAAGAAAGAATTATTCGAGAAAGAAATAAGTGACACTTTAGTTTCTAAACCGATCGAAATTGTGGGAAAAGTAAAAGCTTTGTAAAATAAAATCTCAATTCGTTTTTAAATAACCAGTTTAAAAAAAATATATTGTTTCAAAGTATCTAGCTTGACAAAGTTGTTTCAAAATATTCAACTTAGATATTCCGTATGAGGATGGGTGTATCTTAAAACTGACGACCTTTTTTAATCTCTTTAAAACCTAAATTATCTTGACTATAAACTTTTAAACAACTTCGAAAAGAACCTTGACAAGTAGCAAAATTTTCTGTGGGTAGTTTAAGCCAAAAAGTGCAAAATAAGCTTTAAAAATAACTGAGAAACAAACAAGTAGGTTTGTAACAGAATCTGTCACTTAACTCGCTTCCACATATTTGTGTTTAACAGGAAAAAACGCGCCAAACACAACATTAATTCTATATTTAACATTTACAAGCTAAATTTGGCTAGTTTCATTTATTTTATTTCGAAAATTCAATAATTATTACTTATCGTTTGCAAAAATTAATTTATATTTTAAAGAATAAATATGTCGCATTCCTCGCTTTTAAATAGAATGAAAACATTTCATATCAACATACAAGGATTCCGTAGTGAAATATATTTGACGTCATTTCAAACTGATCGATGTCGCAAAAATAAATTTATTTTAATTTATTGTCTAAAAGAATTAAAGTTTCTCGAGCGATTGTTGCGAATGGCAAATGTGATTTAATTCTAATAAAAACAGGGCCTTTAGCTATTTGTAATTCAAAGTTTTATACGCCAAAATTAACTATTTTCATTAATCTTCTTTCTCAGATTTAATAATTAGACTTTATCGTTTGCTAAATTTGTTTGAAGTTCGAAGAATAATGATGTAATCTTTTTTAATAAATATTTTTGTCGCCACAATTTCCCATTTACATTTCTTTCGAAAATTCACTTATTTATAGTTTGTTAAATTAATTTACAGTTCAAAAAATATATAATTTGTACAATTGATGCTTTAAAAATAAAAGCGAAACTTAGCATATTTTTTATGCCAAGTTAGAATTCTCTATGCATCTTTCTTCATACATATATATAGAACCATTAAAAGAACTCTATTGTGATAATACAACAATCCAAACCGAATTATATCACATAAATAAATATTTTTTCAAAAGTGTATTTTTATTTTAACAAAAGTTTCTCGTACGTTTAAAGAAATGGCAACAGTGAAAATATTGAATAAAAATGGAATTTGCATGTTATTTCAATGTAGATTAAATTTTTAGTTATTTAAATTTTAAATAAGTTTCTAGTTTAAATTTTTTAATGAAATTTGGCATGTAGCCTAATCTGATTTTTTGCTTCAAAATGACGTATCCCACTTGTCTGTGGGACTTGTGGTTCTTTCTGTGAAAGTGGGTGACAGACGGACTGAACGATTATAAAACCTTCCACTTTTTACGTTATAAACGTAGTGTGGAAGCTAAAATCAGCCGGAGAAATGTGGCTTAGAAAATATTTTTTTCCCCATTGGGCACTGAGGTCCTTTGGTTTAGAGAACCGCGTTCCAGCGAGCTCATTCCCCCTTAACACTACAAATGTTTTGGAGAAACATTCTGCTTATTATATGCACAGTCGGGATTTTCTCGGAAATTAAGAGATACGGTGAGAGATAAGCGACTTGGCGTGACAATGAATATTAATGCTCGTGGCCTAAGTACCGCCAACATAAAAATAGTTTACCAGAACTATTTACTATACACTGCGATGCAAAAGTTTAGACAATGATTTCACTTAGCTGTAAAATTTAGAATTGTTAGTAGTTTAGAATTTAGAGTTTTTGAGGGAAAAACCGGTGTTTTCAAAAGCTTATTTTTCAATATTCGGTTAAACCGAACGTGTTTTAAATAGCACTAAAGAGACTGGTTAAATTGTAACCGGTTCAAAGAAACCAGTTTTTCTCAAGAAATTTCAAACTTCAGTATAAAGAAGGAACTTTCGTAATGGTGTGCAGTGAATTTACTTTAAAATTACCTACCTTTTTTGTCGTTTTTGAAGAGGTGACTATCTCTGCATTGTACTAAAGTGCAAAATAGAATAATATGTCGCTATTTTGTGATTTTATATGGGAATGACTGCACTTTTCATCAAGAAAATCGGCCAATACATGTCTCTAAATCCACGAATTCGTGCCAAAACTTTAATGTGATGGATTGGTAGGCATTCGGTTCGTATTTAGAGATGTTTAATTGTACATTTGAAGCAAATCTGATTTGAATAAAGATTTAAAGGGGCTATATTGTTTGTTTGGAGTAAAATTGAACCAATATTGTTATTAATGTTTAGTTCACTGGATATCGTGTTGTTTTTAATTTATCATATGAAAAAAATACAATTCATCAATAAAATTGCGAAATTAGATCATTATCTACTTTAAATTAGCATAATCTCGTACTTGTGTCTAAACTTTTGCATCTTATAAATTTTTATTTTATGAAAAAAATTATTGCTATAACAAATCAAACAATTACAGCTTCAATTATAGCATTTCAAAATATATTCTTATATGCTTAGAGGAGTTTTTTTTGTAATTCTACTATCACAATCTAAATTTTACAGCTAAATGAAGTCATTGTCTAAACTTTTGCATCGCTGTGTAGTTTACTACTTTTGTAAAGGGTTCCGACGTGGTTGGTTTAGGCATCAAGTCACAGAGGATGCCTTATGGGGTTCCGTTCTCGACTTATCCATTCTATAAACGAATCATGATGGTAAAACAAAATCTCAAAAATAAATAGGCCCGTGTATACGAGACTGGTAAACGTTAAGTGTCTTTTGTCGTTTATAAAGTTGCATTGGGTACTAGCTCAGGTGCCAGCCACGTCACTCGATTGCGGATGAAAACGATAAAGGCCTTCAACAATTTGAGTAGCTGTAGTGTGACTTTGATTCAACCAAAACCTAAATCTCAACGGGCCAAAAAATGTCCCCTGTGTATATACTTATTTTTATAAATACATACACATTTTTCAATTTGTCTTAGTTTTACAGTAACTATGCTCCATATTTAAATAACACTTTTAACTAGACCCGATTTAATAGCTATGCTTTACATAACTACAACTTTATTTAACTATGATTCATACAGCAAATTACCTTTCAATCTAGCAATAATAAAGATTTTGGGATAAGTAGTCTCGGGCATAACATGAGAATGGGCCAAATATGTCTCAGAAAAAATATTTGCTGACATGTCGGATAAAAGGATTCACTTCGTAACTAAGAAACAAAGTGACAGATAATAAGCCTCTAGGGCGGCATTTTTTCCACACTATTGGAAATTTGATATAATTTTTTTTTTGGTTGTTGATACAAAAAAATTAACAAAATAGCATTAAAAATGCTTTGTATAAAATTTTCAATAGAGCGGAAAAAGCATTGTTGGTATATGTGCTGAGATAAGTTGATCTTCAGTTGCCCTGTGGGGCCGTGTTTATGATACAAAATACATTTTTGGATGGGGTTTAATATTTTTTAAATGAACGTTAAATTTGTATTTTAAATTTTATTACCTTGAGTCTCTCGCTGACTGTTACAGTACATTTTGTATTGAAACTAGGCGTTATTATTCGAGAAGCAAGTCGAGATTAAATAACACTTTTTACTTTCCTGATATGAAATATAAGGTAATTGAAAAGCATTGCGATGGGGGCCAAAAATCCGTAATGGAGATTTTTGTATTTTCTACACGTTTTTAGAGGGTGCTGATTCTGCAAAAGTTCTAAGTTTTAGTTTGAATTATCGTCGCACTAGAGCTACACGAGGGCTATTGGCGACGGGCGTCGTATTTTAGAACCACGGTCATGTGACGAACCGACACCTGAGTTGACACCCAACGCAACCGTTAAGAGCGACATTGTACGCAGCGTTAGGACTTTGAAGGATATTTAACGTGCACTCCCTCTACACGGGGTATTATTCGTCGGACAATTATTGGCTGCACGGGCCGTTTATAGGTCGGCAGTTATTTTGGCAATGCCCGGACCCGAACCTGGGACCTTCCGCATGCTAGGCGAATGCCTAACCGACTGGGCTCCCCTGATTCTGCAAAAGTAGATTTCGAACATTGGTCCGTTCGTCTGCCAGTCTAACAGCTCGAAATAAACATACGCGCGTTCCTAGGTACCTCTTGGACGTCATCATTAGATTGTCGAGAACATCGCGCTTTCTCGGAGAGTAGCAACCTTTTTTTAGGGGTATTATTTACTTTAAAAGGTAACATAACAGTTTCGAGCAGGGTTTTTTTAAAAATTGACTTAAATTTAAAGAAAAATATAACTGAAGAAGTCATTTAGCTGGCGTGTTCAGTATAAAATTAATGTCATACGGAACTTGTTTATCCATGAGATTCGATTTCGGGAATAAAATTATTTAAAAACTTATAAAAAAAAAATTAAGTGGTTTCGGTTTCTTTAAATTTCAAATATTTTAGTTAAAAAAATTACAATATATAATCTCAGCATTTACATAAATCTAATGAAGTCGGAGAGACACCCATAAAATTGAATGACACTGACATAATTCATTTTAAAAGGTATTTTTAATCTCTTCAGCCTTCACTCCACTTTTAACAATTTAATATTTCCTCCCACAATCATTTTAATTAAAAAATTCATCCTTGTGTTCATCTAAACTCAACCAAAGAAAAAACAGACAATTCGACTTTTTTTTATTGTTTTCAAACTGAAATTCGTTTGTCTTTCGAATGGATGGGCTGAGTTTTTTTTTTATTGGATTCATTGTAATTAACTCGAGTTTTGTTTAATTAGGAAAATGTTCGCTGTTAATTAATTCCTCTTCATCCTCCCGCAGTCATTAATTTAACAATTTTCACAGGCACGCTCTGCGCCTTAATTATACTCAGTTGACTTAATTTTCTTGGATATTCTAAGAATGAGTGCTTTCTAATTATACATTGCGTCAGTAGTTTGTATACATTGTATTATACTATTATATAAGAAGTACTGAATGTATCGAGACTTTTGTTATCGAGGGATTACTAAACATTTTTTTATTTGGTTCAACTAAAAGCTATTGTTATCTGCTGTTATTGTTTTATACAGAATGTGATACATAACACTAAGGGGATTTTTTAAAACATATTTTTAAATTATATTAACTGAATGAGATAGTAATAATTACGAGTTTTTCTAAAAATGGTTCTCCATTTTTTTTATAGGAAAGGTTTTTTTTCGATAAAAAATTTCGATCTCAGGTTTACCCTACAGTTAAACTTAGTTAAACTTTAATGAAGTTGATTTTTTTTATCTAGTCTCCGAATAAATATAGTATTGTTGAGAGGTTAAGTATATTAGTTGTTGCACTTTTTCCGAAAGCTGTAAACTCTGACAAAACTACTGAAAGTGGGCCGCACTTGGAGTCAGTAAAAAAATCAGTCTTTTCAAAAGTTTAGGTGATACATCAATTTAATCGATGGTAAATAAGTTAACCCCCCTTCCTCTTTTCATATCGATAGTCCTCAGTCAAGCTGTGCCACGGAAAATAGTTTTGCTATTTTATTTTGTAATAGTTAAGAAATTCGAATAAACTGCAGCTGTTAAAAAAAGGGAAAATGTAAAGAGAAACAGATTTGAAGTGTACATATAAATTTCTTGGACCAAGTATATGCTATATGATAGCGTTTTTTTAACACTGAAAGAGATCACCCAAAAATAGGACTCGTCTTTAAATCAACAATTGAATAAAATCAAAAATCGGATTTATAATATTTGCTGAATTATTAAAGGGTTTCCAATTTGTATTTCATACAAATTGCGCACCAGCCATTTTTTAGTTTTAGAATAAATATTTCGATTGTGTTAAGTAAAGGTCACTAAAGAATTAAAATATTTAGTCTGATTTATGATTTTTCCATTAATGTTGAATTATTCACCGTACCCATACTAGTATGTAGCGACATTTTCAATTTAAATCGGTACATCTGTGTTTATAGCAAAACACAATTTTTGTATTATCAATAATCTGAAATGAGTTTTTCTATTCATTTTTTTCTATTTCATTTTCTTGCCAATCGTCCTTCATGGGTTAGTGTAAAAATATTTGTACTATTTTCTTTTAATAATTACTATTTGATGAAACATTATTTTGACTATTTTTATTATTCAAAGAAAAATGTCATTATTTTCCCTTTTCGTAGTCCTCGATCTACTGTTTATTTTTTTTATTTAAAGTTCTCTAAAAACATTTGTTCATCACTTTTATTAGATTTGTTCATCACCTTCTAAGAAGTAATGAATGAAGTCAGAGAATGATAATGTTAACAAAAGATAACATCCTCGTCAAAGGGAAAACTTCTCCTTTGTCTCGCGTCAATGTTTTACAACAATGCGAAGCCGTTCGAAATCCACCGAAGAATGTGCCCTCTGTGGGTGATCACTTAATTAATTTAACTGTGTCGAAGAATCCTAAGCTGTCGAAGGCTGAATAATTGACAGTTCGAGACCCTAATGCAATGTACATACGACTGATATAAACGTTCAAGACGTTATTAGCAAACTTTTAAACCGTTGGAAGTATTTGAAATATCTATTAAAAAATGCTGCACTGCAAAAAAGGCACGTGTTCTACTGTTAAAGTACTTTCACGATTGGTTGACTCACTTCACAAAAAAGCCAACCTACTGGCGTCTGCGATTGAATTTGGTACTATTTGAAAATATTTTTTTAGTACAACCGTTTAAACGTTAACAAGTATTAAAACTTTTATTTTTTCTTAGTGTTTCTGCATTTTATTTATAATTATTTGAAATATTTTTTTTAAAATTCATTTTCATTAATTTATTTTCACTATGCTAAAATCGTTTGCAAACTTTAATGATTTTGTAAATTAAATGGCGCTGCATATTTACAGTAACGCAAAAAAATAAAAAAACGCAGTAGTAAAAAATAAACCTATTCGAAACATTGAAAAATATGAAATAATCGAAAAAATAATCTAGGCAATAAATTTGAAGTTAAAAAAAATTCTTAAAATCTCAAACGAACGATTTATTTAATAGCTCAATTTAATTTTTCAAAATCCCCTCATTTATGTCCCCCCTCCCCCCACAAACACACGTACAAATCACTAAAACTAAAAATAATCGAAGTGAAACGACAAAAAAACCATTTAAGTTCTCCAAAAAATTATTATGCAAAAAACTAAATATATTTATGGATATTTATATTTAAAGAGAGGAACCAAACAAAAGCCATTAAAGCGCCCCGAATTGGTCTTTTCGAATGACGTATGTATGTCATTCGAATGTTTGGATTAAAATTGTTTCTTGTAAACTGCCTTATTCCTCCTTCTATCAGAGTGTAATTGGAATAAAACTATTCTGTTTTCTTTTAATGGAAGAAATATTCTTTTGGAAAGTTGAAATGGAATTTTATTTTTAACGTAAATCTGTTAACCACTATTGATTTTATTTTTTACTTTTATTTATCTAATCGATAATAATAAAAGAAAGAGTCTGTGTGCGTCTTTTTGTCTTCGGATCGTAAAAGACCTACTTATACTGCCCTCAGAAATTCGAAATTTTTAAAATAGATTCCCTTTAATATTAACGTGTGCACCTGAGGCTTAGTTTTTTCATATATGTTCCATTTTTAGAGAAAATTCGAATTTTCTGAAAAAAAATGCACCACTTTCGCTCAAATCCGATCATTTTTTTCTCTTTCCTGATGCCATCGGCTGAAAAAATTAAAACTTTTAACGAAAACATTTAAAATTCAAAATGATTATTTTATTCTTTTGCCATTACTTTCAGAAACTAAATTCATTATTTGAAAAATAATTGACATGTTTCAAGTGACGTAATTCAACCAGTCTTCATTCCCGGATTTTATTGTGGGTTTATTTGATGATTTTTTCATTGATTTTTTTGTTGACTGAATGTATGCATATTTAAGCAATAAATGTATAGTTAAGCTATTACTGAACTATGATGGTTAATAAAGGCCATCGCACTAGAGCTATTAGTGTTTTATGTCTTTATTGTTTCGCCAAATACGTTGCCAAACTCGCCAAATTATTAACTAAAATTCGCCAAATAGGCAATTTCTTTTATAAATAATTTATAAGCTGGTCGGTTGTTCGAAGGTCATTGTGTTAGAGCTGTATAATGGGTGTGGGTAGCTATATCTATCTTATCGCCAAATTATTCCTAAAATGCGCCAAATGAGCTAAAAGGTTTTATGTATTTATGAGGGAATTGTGATGACATTTATGAGTTGAGAGCATTTTATAGCGTATTTTTCATTTTGGAACTTTAAGGCAATGAAACGGGATTTTATAACTTATAACGAGCGGAAACAATAAGTTTATGATCCTATAACAGGGTATATGGTACACATATTTGGAATCTATTTGATATTTTTTATTCCGTGCGAAGAACGGGTATAAATTTGCTAGTATGAAATATAAGGTAATGAAAGTATTGCGGTCGAAAAATGATTTTGTGTTTGCCGGAAGTAGACCGGTTCTGAAAAAGTGGTTTTTGAACATTAGTCCGACTGTTCTCAAATTTGGAACGTGAATTCCTTGTCTCTGTCCCCATTCGATATTTTTTAGAAAGTTCCTGTAGTTGCAGGAATGCTTCATATTATTCTGAACATACGGGAGAATCACCCCACTTGAAACATATGTGATAATGAGAAATTTGAGAAAAAAAACACGTTTAATACTAGACAAGGTTTATAACATTTAATGACAGCGGATTCGTGATTTGTAAACAAACGCTATTATTTCAGTTATTTGTTCAAAACAAAGGGTTTTTTTTTACCTTTTACTTGTAAATAATAGAAATTCAACGAAATATTTTTTTCCCTCGAGAATTAAGAGTGTTAAACTTTATTGTAGTTATTCGCTCAACAATAATACCAAACCAAATAACGCGTTTTCTGACTCTTGTAAAATAAGTTTAAAATGTTTTCATGGTGGAATTTCTTATTTACTTCATTTATGGTTAGAGAAGCTTTTCCACTTCGTTCCGCTTTTTTTACCGGATGCATCCGTGATTATTCCCTTCCCTTTTAAGCGGACCCATTCAACAGGTATAGCAATTCAATTTCGAGGTTGTTTCCATAGTAACGCGGGTAAATCTATTTTTAAACCTAACTTAAAAGCTCCTTGTTTAACCGAGAAGGGATTGAAATAGAGGCTCGATAACCCTGTATTACCTGTATTACAAGAATTAAAAATAAACACATTTTCTTGTTGTTGGTCAGGGGATTTTTAAGCATTTGGCGATATAACTTTGCCAAATGCATTAAATCTAACACATTTTCTCATTTATCATTTAACTATTTCATTAACATTTTATTATCAAGTAACACATTTCTCATCATTTTCTTTCATGATTTGAGAATCGGCACAGAGAATAATAATTTCAAAATCACCGGAATTCCAGATGTTTGAATCGCGCAATTTCAGTCACCTGAGATTCCTCACCTTAAAATTGCCGTATATTTCTCAAAGATCTTAGATTTCTTAAAAATTCATTCACATAACATGTGTTTTTTTATGGTGATCTTGGCTAAATAGGGTTCTTTTAAGTTAATTAAAATGTATGATCAATTGTTTGTGGCTCAAATTGAACAAATTTAGAACAACTTTTCAAGAAAAAGCCTTTGAAATCGTAAATATTTTTTTTTATCCCTACTAGTTTGTTCCCCTGCAACAGGGATATCTCCATGGCAGAACAACTTGTACAAGTATGGTTTGAGATGCAGTCATTCTATTCTTCTCCTTGCTGCAAAAAATACAAACATTTTCTAATATCTAAGTCACATGATTTGTATATAAATCGGCATCAGAATTTTTACTAAATGCCTTAAATAATTTTATTTTTTATACGACGACTTTTTATTTTCAAGTACAATATTGTGATGGTATTATGTAATTATAAACCTAATTAATTCTTTATTATTCATATTAAACGTTTAAATATATAAAAGTCAACTTAGTTTTACGTAAGTTACCAAGAACGACACTATTTTTTTTTGTTAGTCCCGTTGTTTATTTGGGTTCCCATTTTGGAAAATATTGAAAGGAATTTATTACCGATTCTTTATTCTTATCTCAGTTCTATTTTTGGTCCTTATATATTGAAACTCTAGATGTATACACAATACCAGAATAATAATGAAATAAACACAAACACTTCAATACCGAAAAATATTTATTATCACTCTGAAAATTATCCTGAAAGCTAGTACAAAATATGTATGGTTGACATCACAAAATCTTTTATCTGTAAAATTAATTTTTCTTCATAAATTCATCTTGACTTTTTTTTTACACCTTCCTGGAACTGTTTTTCGTTGTCGTACAAGGACAGCAGAACATCAAGCCGCTCACGCATTTGGACTTAATCCACCCAATGAATCTTTTCTTGCGTCCCCGAATTTGTAAGGAAGTTGAATCCACAGACAGTATTTTTTCAGCAGAATTCTTTTTCACCAAGTCCATTTTAAGACAATTCTCTTGACTATCCTTACTTGAAACATCAAACGATTCCAAATTAGTCTTTTCGTAATCTTCATGATGTTTTGATGGTGATTTTATGGACATCGCAGAATCCAGTGTTGCCGCTACTGAAATGAGTTTCGATCCAGTCATAGAATCTTCGGCGGAACCTTTTGAAGGGATGTCAAGGCCTATTTCAAGTTCTTGGGTCAGTTTACTTTCACGACGAACATCTTCCTCCTTTTGGCAATAAACTTGATCTGCAATTTCTTCTTTCATTTTCCCAGAAGATTTTTCAATGAGCTCCTTTATTAACCGTCTGAGGTTTCGAATCTTTTTGGAAACTGGAATATTATCTTCCT
>JAFNEN010001104.1:0-59987 GCA_019343175.1 Oedothorax gibbosus | reverse complement strand
ATGAGGTCCAGATCACAAAATTATTAAATCTTAAATTTAGAGGATTCCCTTATTTTTTTCATGAGTATAAAATGCAATTTGTAATTGAAAAATAAAAGTTTTTTAATTAAACAAGTAGGTTTGTAACAGAATCTGTCACTTAACCCGCTTCCACACATTTGTGATTAACAGGAATAAACGCGCCAAACACAACATTAATTCTATATTAAACATTTACACGCCAAATTTGGCTAGTTTTATTTATTTTATTTCGAAAATTCAATAATTATTACTTATCGTTTGCAAAAATTAATTTGTATTTCAAAGAATAAATGTAATATTCCTCGCTTTTAAACAGAATGAAAACATTTCATATCAACATACAAAGAATCCGTAGTGAAATATATTTGACGTCATTCCAAACTGATCGATTTCGCAAAAATAAATTTATTTAAATTTATTGTCTAAAAGAATTAAAGTTTCTCGAGTGATTGTTGCGAATGGCAAAGGTGATTTAATTCTAATAAAAACAGGGCCTTTAGCTATTTGTAATTCAAAGTTTTAAACGCCAAAATTAACTATTTTCATTAATCTTCTTTCTCAGATTTAATAATTAGACGTTTGTTAAATTTGTTTGATGTTCGAAGAATAATGATGTAATCTTTTTTAATAAATATCTTTGTGTCGCTTTAATTTCCCATTTACATTTCTTTCGAAAATTCACTTATTTATAGTTTGTTAAATTAATTTACAGTTCAAAAAATATATAATTAGTACAATTGATGCTTTAAAAATAAAAGAGAAACTTGGCATATTTTTTTTATGCCAAGTTAGAAGTTTCTATGCATCTTTCTTCATACATATATAATGAACCATCAAAAGAACTCTATTGTGATATTACAACAATCCAAACTGAATTATATCACATAAATAAATATTTTTATTTTTATTTCAAATAAAGTTTCTCGTACGTTTAACGATGGCAACAGTGAAAATATTGAATAAAAATGGAATTTGCATGTTATTTCAATTTAAATTAAATTTTAAGTTATTTAAATTTTAAATAAACTTCTAATTAAATTTTTTTAATGAAATTTGGAATGTAGCATAATCTGATTTTTTGCTTCAAAATGACGTATCCCACTTGTCTGTGGGACTTGTAGTTCTTTCTGTGAAAGTGGGTGACGGACGGACAGACGGACTGAACAATTATAAAACCTTCCACTTTTTACGTTATAAACGTAGTGTGGAAGCTAAAACTATTCAAAATCGTGAAAAATTTTATGTTTGTAAAATTTTCTAAATCTTTCCTTAGAATTCATTTTATAAATTGTCTCAAAAGTTTTATAATAAATTTAATCGATTTTTTTTTTCAAGATCTATAGTTTGATGGAATCAACGTAAAAATTGATGTATAACAGAAGCTAAAAAGAGTGTAAACCATAACAACAATTCGGGATTAAAAATATAAGAAATATGTTTAAAAAATATGGATGGAAAATTTCAACACTCTTTATATAGATTTTGTTTTAAATCCTTTTAAAGTAAGAAAATCATCAAACAAACGTTCAACGCATTTTTTCTTAACTGTGAATGGTATTTCTACCATCTTGCGCAAATTAAGATCCTGGGTTACAGCCTACAACTGCGCAAACAGTCCTTTTTTTATTTCTAATCAGCCCTTTTTAAGGAATACCCTCAAATCAACTCGATTTTTGGCTTTTATCTCAATTTTAACTTCCCGAAATATAGTTGCCAGCGTTGAAAGTAGATATATCTTATTTTCGGGCATTCATAAATAGAAATTCATTCTGTCGTTTGGCGCAAATTTATGCTTGTTCATCAACGTTGGCTGAATTTAAGCAAGATCAGCTATTAAAAAAGGAACAGCATAAAAGCAGGCATCTTTATAGTGACGTACTATCTCTGTGCTGTGACGAAAACAATAAACTATGCGTATATCGGTTCAAATACTGATTTTGATCAACCTGGTCATGTGGTGTTGACAACGTTGAAGATTTTTTTTCAACCCTAAATTCCATAGCAGACAGCAGATTACATCCAACTTTTGAGTTGAAGACATGGTTAAGTTGAGGGTTTGGTTGGAGAATTTTCGCTCGCATGCCCTTTACTTGGCGATTTTCACTTTATCAGAGCATCTCCATATTCATCTAGACTTAATTTTTTTACTCAACGAAACCTCTATGATCGAAAATACTAAATAGGTTGTGAAAAGTGGACATACCTTGGGTCCAGTCCATTGGTCGATGAACGTTTTCTACGATGAGATCATCGTTTCCTCCCTCTGAACTGGTGGTGTCTTCTTCAGGTCCTGAACGAATGCAAAGGTTAGAATGAACAATCTACAGTAGTATTGAGAGTAATGCGTTACTTGTAACAGTTACTTTTTTTTTAAGGTAACATTCAGTAACGCCGTTAAAATTTTCAGAAAGTAACTGTAACTTGTAACTGAAAGTAACTGTTACTTTTAGTGGTAATGAAGTAACGAAAGATTTCGTTACTTTTAACGTCGCTCTTCACGGATCTTTTCGGTAACTCGGCGTTCATCTCAAACTTAACTATTTGAAATAAACTTTTAACAATGTTGAATTTTCATTTTCATTAGCTATTTCCCAATCCAAACTCCTTTAAAATTAAATAATAAATTAATTATAATTGCATTGTTTAGTTTTTTGCTTATGTTTCTTTAATCTTGGTTCTCTTTAAAAAACGACCAGTTGGTTAAATTCTAACTTTTCTTAAAAATGTTTAAAAACAAGTTAAGTAAAATAAAAAAAGTTTCTTTTTTAATTGTGTGATCAATAACTTTTTAAGTACGAAATACTTTGGTAATATCCCACCCAACATTTTCGCCAAACCCAATATTATCCCTGGCAATAAATAATATGTATGGTTATTATTATTTATTTGATAAATTCAGTTTGTTTACCATGTTTATTTTAAATTTCAATGTATAATTTGCGCCAAAAGGATTTGGCAGGTCAGGTCATCGGGATATATATAAGGACCAAAAAGTACGTAAGTATCTTAAGTACTTACTTCTATGAAAATGTACATAATATGAGCATTTTTATAATGGCTTAAATGTATTTCCTTCTATTATCAGCGAAATGCAGTCTTATGAGTCGCGTGTGCGGTCATCGTTCATAATCGGAAAGTCCTCTTAACGATAAACAGGGTTTATACACTCTTGGCTACCCAAATTCCATGCCTTTTCAAGCTTTCGAAGCCTTTTAAATATTTTCCAGGCCACCATGGTACCCACTCCGATAAAACTTTGATACTCAAACAACTTACTCCAGAGTTTTTGAAGATCAACTGGTGAATGTTAATTCGAATGTAAAATTACTGTAAGTTACAGAACTTACTATATGAGTTAAAGATTAATATTAGCAACCATATTGCCGTAACCCAGACCAGAAACATCAAACTAATTTCTGAAATTATACCATAATATATGGAAATAAAATAATGAATAATGTAAATATGTGGACAAAATATAACGAACTGGTTCTGATAACTTAAATATATGAAATTATCAAACTAGTACTTAAATGTAAAAAATTAAGCTTTTTCACCTAACACATTTTTATACAAAAATATTCTTCAGGGTGGTTACAAAATCCTTGAAAAAAAGTTCCCTGGATATTTTCATAAATAATTCCCTGATTTTACAATTACCTAGAATACCTAACTTTTCCAGATTTCCAAAAATCGGAATAAGTTTAGAGGAACCACCTGATCAGAGAATCGCTTTATAACATGGTTCATACTCTCCTTGAAAAGTTTTGAATGAAAAAGCTCAAGTTTTGAATGAAAAAGCTCACTTTCAAGCCCTTAAAGCCCAAATACTTGAAAATAAATCTGAGTATATCAAAAAATTTCTCAATCTTAAACACGTAATTCATGATAGTTTTTAAACCCCATATATGTCTAAACAGTCATCAATAGCTACAGTAGATGTAGAACTTCAATTACCTGAAGCGCGGTGCTGATTATCGGAATGTCATAAAAAATTCCACCTGGCCTACCTGTTAATGTTCGTCTTAATTGAATGTCATGCCTAGTAATTTTTTTGTATCGACCAAAAGAATTACTAGGCATCCAGCAGACAAACAGTAACAAATAGACCAAGTGAAAAGTTTATATGTCGCATATAAACTTTTGTAATACCAAGATTCTAACAAAAGTTGAATAGCAAAAAACTATTACAAAAAGCCATAACTAAAACTGCCAAATGACTTCTTACAATTTGGATTTGGTTGGGTTGATTTCATTAAAATATACCTTTTCTGCGATTAACTCCAATTATCCCAATTTCTGATTATACGAATGTGGCTGGTTAGGTTCCAATTGCTTCGATTATTGTAGTACTGCATTTGTCGTACTACAATAATCACTATATACTGAATAACTCGTTTCTTTCATTCTACCCTCCACCCCCCCCCCCACAACCTCTGCGACCCATAAATGAAAACTTACTTCAGAGACTTCCAAAGAAAACCTTCCACAGAAAAAAAACCCAAAAATTCAAATTAATAAATTTTAATGATTAAGATAAACCATTTAATTAAAATCTGAAGATGAATTAAGATCACACTAAGATATCTTCAAATATCGGATGCTAACAAGTGCAATCCCCCATTAGAAGAAGGTCGTCTTTACCTGACCAAAGTATGCAATCCAATAATGCTTCCTGATTTACTTATTTTGCTGCCTAGTAATTTTCACGGCAATCACCGATGAGGTTGCATTATCTTCTAATGATTGACAGGTTTTTTTTGCCTGTGCCTGATAGGAAGAGAGTCGCGTTTACTTTTGTAGTTCCGGTTCAGGCCAATTGGACCAACCCAGAACATTTTCTTTTGATGCGTTAGAAGTGATCACAAGAACAACATAAACCTGCTGTTTAAGCAATCCAAAATCAAAAAAAAAATTCCCTGATATTTTTCGGAATTTTTAAAAATTCTCTGAGAACTATTTGTTTTCAAAAACCGAACCGCCACACCCTACATACAAAGCAGTAAGAACTCCACAACGTTCTGGGCCGTGGGGAGCCTAGTGGTAAGATCTCGGTCTCGGAATCGGAAGGTCCCGCGATCGAGTCTCGACACCACTGAAGACCCACCGAGTATATGCGGAGTACGTGCTCGTTAAATCTGTTGGGTCCGAAAGTCCTGTGGTCGGTCATTGCGCAGTTTACCTCGGGTACAGGTCCCTGGAGACTATTTCCCTCCCCTTCAGGGACATGTCTAAATTGTGGAGGTGGCGATAGATGGCAGCATCTGTCTTGTATGTGTGTGTATGTCGTGTCCGTCCTTCTTGACGAAGGTTTATAAGCGGGTCTTTGTGACCAAGCACTCAAGCCTGAAAATATATGTCTAACAACCAATCCACAACGTTCTGATCGCGTCCACATGATCCCGAGTGATTGACACTTACGGGGTGGTTTGGACATGCGCTGAAAAACGGAGATGTTTCATCCATCGTAACGCTAGTTCGATTAAATTTTGAATCGTAAAAAAAAAAACTGGAAATTCAAGGAATTTCCAGGCTGTCTGTGAATTTTCCAGGCTATTTAAGGCCTTTAAATAAAAAAAGTGAAATTCCAGGCTTTTCAGGCCGCGTGCGAACCCTGGATAAAACTGCTTCAAGTTTAATTGACCAAATATGATAGTTTTGTCCATTCAGAAGAGGAACAGAAGATGCGTTATCAAGATTAAGCATTTTTCTAATTGATTGATTGAATGTCTAGATGTGGCACGAGAGCGAAACTTTTCTAAGCAACTAAGCCGAACCATGCGGAAACACGCTCTGCTGCCACATGAAGGCCGTGGTAAATTGGAGAAAGAAACTGTCGCAAGTTTTGATGTAAACAAATACGAATCCTTTATTGTAAAAATAGCATGTATATATATTCAAAGTAAAAATGATAGCGACACCTGGCGAAGATAAAAAGTAACTGGCATGTTACCAGTCTTTGGTGATGCCAACAAAATATACCGCCGATGTAAGAACATTTTATATTCGAGAATAAAAGCATATTTCAATTTGTTCAACTTACTTTGCGCTTGTGGTGCTTGTTGTGCCAAGTCACCCGCCCCTGCACCTATAAGGAAGAAATAGCTTGATGTATCAATTGTTGAAATGTGGTAAAACTATAGTAGAAACAGCTTCTTACCAATAATTTGATGACTAAATGGATTCTCATAGCAATAAGCGACACAACCTTTGACTTTTAGCTTTAGACATAGAGACTATTCTTTAAGACACTCTCACATTACGTCCCATACGAAATACTAACATATAGCGATAAAGTGTTTCAAGCAATTTTTTTCCAAAGCAGCGTGTCGATCGTGACTGAGGCTACGCCTATAAGAAACCCAGATTTTTAACCTTTCATCTACTCACAGTACTTGTAAGTATTACTTAAAAAGCCACTGTTTTACATTTTATTATTCAATTTGGAGAAAACGGAGAAAGATTAACTTTTGGATTGACGTGTTCGGATTTAACACATAAAAGTCGATAAAAGTAAACTCTTCCTAAATTTTACTTTAGTTATCCAGTGCCAAATCGTTATGCCCTGAAGAAGGTACTTATAAGTATCCCTTAAAAAGCCGTTGTTTTACTTTTCATTGTTTGTGCGAGGGAAAATAGATAGAAGTGAGCTTTTATTAATGAAATATGAATCAACACAATAATGACCAGAAAGGTAAAACATATTCATTCAACAAAATGCCATTGTAAGTCAGTGTAATTTATCAATTTTACATGGAAAAGCGGAAAAAGAAAATAAATTCAGGACATAAAGTGCATTTTATGTCTCAACTATTTTTTACCCTTTTATATTCAAATTAACTGCAACAGCTAGAATTAACACATTCAAGGAGAAAAAATTAAAACTAAAACTTAATTCGATCAGTGCATAAAGGGTTAAAGATATTACCGCATACCATCATTTGGGTTATAGGGGAATGGAAGCAGGGGGCTGCGAGGATTCGCGGCCATAGTTTCCAGCATAACCTTCAGAGTCCATAGATAATAGGGTTGTTTCTCTATGAAGAAGGTTAGCCGTAAATGGTCGTTGTCTGTCAAGTTCTGCAAAAATTAATAGTATTAATAATGAAAAATAATAGTAGTGATAAAAAAAGCAGGATCAAGAAATATGGTTAGTTGTTGCAGTCTGTCCGTCACCCACTGTTATAGCCCAAACTAAAAAAGGCTACAGGCAAGTGTGATACGTCCAAAAAATTCAGCGCATCGAAATTAGAAGACATTGAAAATCTCCGAAAAAAATTCGAACTCGAAGTACTTTCATTATTTAAAAACTTCAAAATTTAATGCTCATTTAAAAAGCATAAGCAGCCAATTTTATTAGAATTAAATCACCATTGCCATTCGCAACAATCACTCTAGAAACTTTAATTCTTTTAAATAATAAATTAAAAGAAATTTAATTTTGTGACATCAATCAGTTTGAAATGACGTCAAATATATTTCACTAAGAGATTCTTTGTTGGTATGTTGATATGAAATGTTTTGATTCTACTAATTCAAAAGAGAGAAATATTACAAATATATTCTTTGAAATATAAATTAATTTTTGCAAATGATAATAATTATTGCAGAATAATTATTGAATTTTCGAAACAAAATAAATGAAACTAGCCAAATTTAGCGTGTAAATGTTTATAATAGAATTAATATTGTCTTTGGCGACATTTTCCCTGTTGAACACAAATTTTGCGTGGAAGCGGAATAAGTGACAGATTCTGTTACAAACCTACTTGTTTATTTTCGAAATCACAATCTGTGAAGGTAATTTTTTTTAAATTAACGAATTTTTTCCAGCAGATGGGTTAATATTCTAAAAACGAACCATTCTTGTTCATGCCAGTTTTAAAAGTAATATAGGCTTTTAAAAGCAAAGCAACTTAAGAAAAAAGAATACAGTTTGTAGAGTATAGAGCAAAAAAATTATACAGAATTTAATTTTTTATTCTAGTTTTTTTAGTCCACAAAGCTTGATATTTTTGTTATAGTTTTTTTTTGTCCACAGAGCCCATCAGGTCAGTGGTGTGTCCCAACCCTCAATTTTATGACTTTGGCAGTATATACTTATAAGATATGAATTCACTTTTTGAATTAAATTCTTGAATTAAAGAAAGGAACATTTTGGGAAAATATTATTGCAATTTTATCTTTATTTATAAATTTGTGTATTTATTTTACAGACTAGTAAATGCTTGTCCCCAATGACTGCAGTTAAGTCCTTAAGACATTAACAAAAACTTGTATTGAATTCAATATGGGGCAGTACAATGTAGTGTCTATGTCATTTTAGTTTCATTTGCAGCCATATTGTATAGCAAAATCAAAACATAAGTTTGTTTTTAGCTGTTAAGTCATTTTTTTTGTTCATTAAACTTCAGATTTAGTGAAAGGTCAAGATGGGTGCATCACGTCTGTGGCTAGGAAAGAACTTGGGTGAGCTAATCAAATGTCTATTCTTACTTAATTATGTGTATCACTAGATACAACGAGCTGAATTTTTTTTACTCGTGTTTCAAATATGAACATATCATGCTTTATAAGGATGAAACATGTAATTTGTCACGTCTGTGGACATCACGTCCGTGGATACTGTTTGTAACAGTTGTAATGTGGATGTTATTATGAACAATCTTGCTTTACTGTTCTGGATTATACTATGTTTGTAGTACTAAATATATGTGTTTAGTATTAAAACAAAATGAAAAAAATTAACATAAACAGCCCTGAGCAGCGAAAGAAAAAGGGATCGCATGATGAATCATGGTTATGAATTCCCCAATAGAGAGAGAGAATTGATTCGTTCTTTCGCTCCTTGACCCATCCATACAATAAAATTTTCAAGTATCTTTTTCTTTGAGTTTCATACAAATAAGCTGTACATATTATAAATATCTTTCTTATTTATAAATATGTTCGATGTACTTGAAAACCTATAATTTATCATAACCGCGGAATGCCAAAATTTTAAAGTTAAATTTGAATGAGAAAATTTATTGTATGATCTGGACCTATGTTATAGTTTTAATGTAGTATGTGTAACTAAGTTTCAAAAACTTTCATCACTATATTTTTTTCCAGATTTTTCGCGTCAAATGGTTCGTTTTCAGAGTATTCACCCAGATATGAATATATTAATAACAACAAAACAAACTTGATTTAAAAATGTCATCCAGTTAACTATTAATTTTTAAACGGTTTAAAACGGTGTCGTTATCTGTTAATGAAATATGGCTAACTTTTGAAAATAAAACTTAACAAGGAATCAAGTCCCCCCTTCGTGGCTGAAGTTTTTCTTTTTGTGATATTCTGTAAATCTTTTTTAAGATCTTTAAAAAGATACAAAAAATAAAAAGGCATTGTATTTCTCTATAGTTTAGTGCATTAGAAGTTATTTTTTTAAAGATATTTTTTTAACTAATTTAACCGACTTAAAATATATGGTTAAAGTATTTCGTAAATAGTATTCCAGCAGCCTGAAACTGGGGAGACTACAAACACATTTCATAGTACTAATTCACAACCTATTATGACATTATAACAATTTTGCAAAAAAATGCGACTTCAAAAACCTATAGGAATGTTAAGTAATAAAATGAGTAATAATATATAGTAAATTAATTCAAAATAATAAATAAGTTCAAAAAATATTTTTAAAAATAGTAAATATTTTTAAAAAAATAGTAAAAAAAAATAATAATAAGCAGATTCTCATAAAGCTTTCTTTCAGCCAACACGCTATCGAGAGAAAAAGTGATAGAAAAGTTCTGGTTTATTCTTTTATTTAGATTCTCTACTCTAAACCTATCAAGAATATGATTTGTATCTTACTCGGTCCGTTTTGTGGATTTCTTCCACGGTCTTGGCGTTTTTTTCTGCGTTTTGAACCACCCTCAACATTTCTGCAAACGTGGGGACGTCAGGAGGCGGGGGAGTCGCAAACACGTCGCGGCTGGAGTCACTGTCAGACATATTTTTTTCTGAAACAACAAAAAATAATAAAATCAGGGATAAGAGTGTAACGTTACTTGTAAAAGTTATTTTTTAGCTTCCACACTACGATTATAACGTAAAATGTGGAAGGTATTATAATCGTTCAGTCTGTTTGTCACCCACTTTCATAGCCCAAACTACAAATGATACGGACAAGTGTGATACGTCAAAAAATTCAGCGCATCGAAATTAGATAGCATAGAAAATTTCAGAAAAGAATTCGAATTCCAAGTACTTTAATTATTTAAAAAACTGCAAAATTGAATGCTCATTTTAAAAGCATAGGAGGCCATTTTTATTAGAATTAAATCAACATTGCCATTCGCAACAATCGCTCGAGAAACTTTAATTCTTTTAGACAATAAATAAAAATAAATTTATTTTTGAGACATCGATCAGTTTGAAATGACGTCAAATATATTTCCCTACGAGATTCTTTGTATGTTGATACGAAATATTTTCATTCTATTTAAAAGCGAGGAATATTACATATTTATTTTTTGAAATATAACTTAATTTTTGCAAACGATAAGTAATAATTCAATTTTCTAAAAAAAAATGAAACTAGCCAAATTATGCATGTAAATGTCAGTTAATATAGAATTAATGCTGTGTTTGGCGCCTTTTTACCTGTTAAACACAACTTTTGTGTGGAAGCGGGTTAAGCTCGACGTTCGGTTTAAATTTAATTATTTAAAATTTAATTTTTAAATAACGTTGAACTTTCGTTCTTAACTCTTTCTGATTGCACCTATATCTTTAATAATTTGCAATTTGAAACAATTTGAAATATGAAACTAACAAAATGATGACAGAATGAAACCAAAAATCTCTTTAATCCTTTAGTTTTAATGCTTTAAAGATAATTATATTTTCATTTTTTTGATACGTCAGTTAATTCTGTTAGTAAAAGACTATGCGCATCAGAAATTTACATTGATATATATTTAATTTTTTAGCAGTTAAAACTGTCAAGAAATACTTTAAAAAATTTTAAAAATAAAACCCAAATTTATAGTGAAAACTATACAATCAAAAATAAAATACTAATTATTCAAAAATATGAATTGAAAAATATGCAACATAAAATACTAATTATTCAAAAATATGAATTGAAAAATATGCAACATGCAGTATAGAAAGAAAACACATTAAATTATACTATATAATTATAATTTAATAATTTTTAAGAATATAAAAAATAACTTTTAAAACGTATTACTTTTTCATTTTAAATAGCGCTGTTTTAAAAAAATCCACAATTAATTATTTTTAATTTCAATTTAATGCCCACAAACAAAAGCCATTTGGTCAAAAATAGAAAAATATTGTTTATAAATACAAAAAAGTATAATTGGATGTTTAAGAGTTATCAAAGTTTATTTAAAAACATATTTAAAAATCTTACTATCAAAACTCTTGTTTCTTAACGTTATATATACACCAAAAGTCCAAATTAACAGTAGCAGTTCTAAAATTTTAAATTCATACAAATATTGGAAATGGAATGCCAATAAAAAAAATAAATGGGCATATTGTGTTTTTTGATTTAAAGAAGTTTAAAATATTTATATAATTTAAATAAAAAATATATTACACATTAAACAAATTCTAAAATGTATTGGTAATAAAGGGCCACACCATCATGAAAGTTGAGAATCCGTTAGAATAAATATGTTTAAAAACTTATGCGAGATGTTTTACTGATAAATTGTTTAAGAAAACGAGTTGTTTCAAGTGTGAGAAGGGGAATGTTTCAGATAAAGTACGCTCTTGTTTTAATTTTTCCGCATCCTGTGATTTCATTGGATGTTTCGGTTTCACTCTGAAAATGATTGTCACAGATGAAAAGAAACATATCTTTCTGTGCAAGTTTTTTTCAAAAAAAATTTTGCACAACCAACAGCACAGCAAGAAGTTGGCATTTCAAAAATTAAATATGTAAGATATTGTTTTTAATAAAACTCATTTCGAATACCAAAACAAAAGTAATTCCAGACAAAAAATGAAAACAAGACCGCTGGAGCTGTTGCTATTCACCACGTGAAACAATCCCATTGCGGTTAAAATCTTAAGACTAAGCATCATTAAGCACAACTTCAAGAATAATTTTTAATTATCTTAAAAAATTACCTTTTTCTTTTTAACTAAAACTCAGCATTCCATGTGCAGTGTTATTAGCCCAACTATGCATTCATTACACTCTGAAAATTAAGAGAAACACATTTTAACTATAAAGCTCACCATAAATTATTTTTAAAAAACTTAAAACTCACACCTATACGGTAAATTATTTAAATATTTTTTTTTCAATTTTTTAAACAAGGATAATTTTTTTTTTCAATTTTTTTAAACAAGAATAAAATATCTAGTTAAATTATATATTATTCAGTTATAGTCAAACAAAAATGAGGTTTATTACTTTAAAAATACGCACAACGATATTAAAGCGATAACAAACAAGACCAATTTATATATACTTTAAGAAAATATAACAAGCAATTAAAATTTCTTGGATAATGTGACAGTGTTCTAACGTCGGTGAAATTAAACGCTGCTACTTTTTCATCTTCAAATAATAAACACTGTCGTAAAAAGGATAAATTCTTATTAATAAGTAGTAAAATGTTGATATATGTAAATTAAATTATTACTGAAAAAATTCAATAATTTATCATTTGGAGGTAAAACATTTTTTAAAAAAATATCATACCTTAAATTCTTTTTCTAACCTAAGAGCTTCATCATATCATCCGCATGCGTGTTCTGATTACTCATAGTACCCTGTAAAGTATGAAATACATTTTAAAATAAAATCTTTTATAGCTAAGTTTAATTTTTAAGTATTGAATATTAGAAATCAGTTAAAATTATAAAAAGAATTTCAAGTAAAAATGGTTTTTATGTTAATAAAAAGTTATAGTAATCATTTGTTATTTCGGTGTCACTCTCAATGTCTCATGCGGTCTTTTCGTCAGCTGTGTTTTGTTGAGTTCAACTTGTTTTTATTCTTGTGATGTTACTAAACTTTTAAACAATATTAAAACTAAAATTGATAAGTAGTGTTTTAATGTTCAAAAATCAATTCAAATTATAATGAAATTAGTAATTCTTTCATTCATTCTGTTACATTTTATAAATAGTAAATATGTATCATTTACCACAAAAATGGAGGTATATAATAGCAAAATTAAGTATGATTGTGTATTTATCATGCATAACGAATATTTTAAATGTAAGCAAATGCATCGAACATTCAAAGGTCAAAATTGAAATCTTCCTTAATGTTATCATTATGTAATATTAACGAATATTTATCAACAGAAACAATTGTAATTCCAAAGTATATCATTCAGTTATAGGCAAATGGAAAAAGGAGGTGTGTTATTTAAATAAAAAAAATAATAACCCTCAATTTTGAGCAAAACGAATATTGAAACTATAACAATCAATAACGATAATTAAATTACGTTATTAAAATATAACACGAAATTTTGATTGGAAAATTTGCTCTTGTTTTATAGCGTCTGCATTAAACGTTGCTACTATTTTATTTTTAACTTCAAACAATAGACAATGTCGAAAAAAGTATAAATGCTTGATAAGTAAAATTTCTTACAATTAATGTAATTAAATGAAATTATTAATTTTTTAAAATCCATTATTTATCATTTGACTGTTAGCTTTTTTCTAAAAATTGCATGTTTTTTGGTTAAAATTGTAAATAATCGGGAATTGCAATCGAAAGAAGAAAAAAAGCAGAACTACGGGAAACAGTTTGGGGAACATTTAAATTTGGAAGAATGTGATCTTTTTCTTCTAATTTTCAAAATAGAAGTTCCGAAGAAGGGTCTACAATGGTGTTATATGCACTTAAAACTAGCTAACAGTATAACTTTATAATCTTAAATAATTTCGTATCATATAAATACAGATTTTATTCATTTTTTAAAAAATATTTAAATGACAGCAAAATCATTCCGAAATTTCTAACAAATATTTTTAAAAAATCAAAAGTGGTTGCACTTTTAATTTAAGGCCTGTTTTATTTTTAGGCAAGAAACCGCTTAAATATTTATTAAAAAAAACCTATATTAAAGTTTTAGTTCTTTATTTCAATTGAGACCCAGATTTCGATTTAAAAAATAGAAGAAAAGTTTTTACCTTTGAGTAATGTTGCCGTTATTAGTGCCATTGATGCCTATAATCTATAGAAGCTACTGCATGTTCAACTTGCTCAGTGCACACTTCCGTACGTAAACTGAACTTCATTGTGATCAATCGATTGGCTTCATTGTGAACATTCTTTGTGATCAAAAATCAATCAATTAAAGTGTTTATGAAACCAGTAATTGCTTTCATTCTTTCTATCACATTTCATAAACAGTAATTATCCATTCTTTACAACGAAAAACGTAGATATATTGAGATATTGTTCACATAAATCGATCTCTAACTTATAAGAAGATAAAGAGAAAACGGTCAACGTTCCCTAAAAATAAGACATCCAACAACGAAAGATAACTCGATCTTACTAACTGACTTTAAAAAGAGTTTCTTTGTGCACACCAAAACTAAAGAATTAGGAAGTCCAATCAAAAGTTCTCAAACAAATTTTAGTTGTAAACATAGGCGTGGAAATGAGAACACGAGGACCAATGAGAGTACGAATCTGTCCAGGAACTGCATCAGAAATCAAGGCAGGTGGCAAAGTAATATTTTACTTCTTTTCGAATATTTAAAAGAACACTTGTTTGCCTTTATTAATATTAGTAACCTGAACATCTAATTTAGCATTAGTTTTTTGTTGAACTGATAAACAATTTCTGTGTCACAAAAATCAAATTCGACTGTGAACCGGTTATGCATTTTTATGAGTAAGTTCTATATAATCTTGTAACTTGTTGGCACTCGATTTTCTGAGGAAACTCTTCGAAATTTACAACCAAATTCAAAATAAAGGAAATTACATTTTCTGGCATTGGCCAAACAACTCTGATATCTACAAAAAATGACAAGAATCATTTCTGTAATTAAAGAAGAATGCGACAGAATGACCGTGGGTATCCAAATCAAAGTGACTCTGTTCAAATGGGAAAAAAAAGATTTTCTAAGCCACATTTCACCGGCTGTATTGAATATTTTTACAAAAGGTTTTTATATGATAACCGTGATTTATATGATAAAAGCAGCTGACTTACAGGGCTCTATATTCTCACTTTTTGAAATTGGTTCGAATATTTCTTAATTTTCAATAAATAATTTTACAACAAAGTATTCAAACAAATTTCAAGAAGGGGGGTTATAGATAAGTGATTTCATAGATATGACGATTTGTGGTTGACCAGCTCAGCCAATTCTTATTATTGTCAATAATGTAGAGCATAATATTTTACATCTATGCACATTTTATCAATCTTTTAAAGAACATTCTATTCCATAAAAAGATACAACAAAAAGATTTTAGGGATATAATAGGTTCAGTCAAATAGATGGTACAAATTAGCAAAGAGTTTCATGTCTTTAGCATCTTCAACCACTCCCCTTCTATCACAACGAACTTTGAAAGGGCGTGTCGTCCCACTTGCGACAGTCCCACTTGCGACGAAAAAAAATCCCTATAGGTGACTAATTAGTTAGGGAACTTGGGTGGAAAACTTAACAACCCTAAACTTCTTTTTCCCTATGTTGCAATTCGCTTTAGCTACAGCTTGGCTTCTTTATCCCACTAGTTAAGTTGGGGATAAAAAAAGGTGAAAGGAAAATTATTTTGTACACCAACCCCTCGTTGCAATACGATAAGAAATTCCTGATGACAGACGGGGCGGGGCAGGGGATGTCTAGAGTTGGCCTGTCTAGTCTGTCCCGAGGCTACATGTGCAAGTGTATACATGTGCAAGTGCATACCATGTGCGCTCTAGAAAGTTTTCTAGCGCTTTTCTAAAGATAATTATATCATGCAAATATAAAAATTTATTTTTTAATTCATATAAGTTGGAAAAAATGCAGAATATCGATATCATTAAAATACCTTCTGATTAAGTAACAACTAAATGTTAATAAATTGCTTTTGTTTGAAAATTTAGCTAAATCTTGATTAAAATATATTTATGCAACAAGTGCGTAAAATTATTACCAAATCAATTAAGATCTTCACCATTTGGATTATGCGAGGAGCACTTTTCCTGCTCTAAACTAATAATTTTCTGCTAATTTAAACATATTTAATTTAGCTTAACTCATCAGAATCTATAAGTAAAGGTATTTTTTATAATCCCGTAAAAAAAAACTCGCTTTTTTAATTCAATGGGCTTGTTTCACGTGGGTTCTAGCAACAGCTCTGCCGTCTTGTTTTAACTTTTCTCGAATTACTTTTGTTGAAATTCGAAATATAAGTTTTCTAAGAATAAGTTATTTTAGTTGTTATTGCAACTTCTTGCTGTGCTGTTGGTTGTTATAATCTTTTATCAAGGAAAGCTTGCATAAAAAGCAGTTGGAATTTTAAAAAAATAACTAAAATATTCTTAGAAAACTCAATTTGGAATACCAAGGCAAAAATAATTCGAGAAAAATGAAAACAAGACCACGGAGATGTTGCCAGATCCCTCGTGAAAGTTTTCAATGCCAATATATGTTGAGTAAAAAAATATTTGCACGTGAACAATAAAACTTTGTTAGCAACTTAACAATATTTTTGCACTGTATTATAAATACTTATATATGCGGCACGTGCTTAAATTACTCTTTAAACTTGAATTAATTTCACTCAGGGTTCACCGTCGTGAAATGATGTATTCAACTTGTTTAAAAAAAGACTAACATTACGCACTAGTTAAATAAATAACTATTTAATAATCTTGAGCTAAAAATTCCACTTATTCAAATTCATAATCGTGTGTAAAGGGGCCAAGTGGCAATTTTTGCACTGTTTCATTCTACATTGCATCCAAATTTTCAACCTGATAATACAAAAATGTATAATAAAAACAAGATAAATGACACTTTTAAAATTGGAAAACTATTAAGTACTTCAAAATCTTGCATGCAATGCTAAATAGTTATTTATGCACAACGAGTGTGAAAAGTAACACTTTTTAAAACTAGTGGAATAATGACACGTGTTTTAAAAAGTTTACTTTTCACACGTGTTTCATACACTATTTTTTATAATTACGTGAAAAAATCAAATCTCATTGGTTCAAAAATAATTCACGTGCTAATTTTTTTACGTAAAGATGATCGGCATCGATAAATCGGAACTAAAGAAGGCAAACTTATTTTTTAGTTTTAAGTCAAACATATGAACATGGATACTGATTCAAAAAATAAAAATTAATAACATTCACGCGCATAATATTTATAAATAAAGCAGATCAATAAATTTCTGGATTTTATGAATATTATGAAATAGAAATTTTACTTTATAGAATACATGGTTATTTAAGTATTTCGTTGGCTGACTTACTATGAAACAGTGCTTTCAGTGAAAAAAAGCACTTTACGTTGAAAGTTGAAAATAAATTTTAAAAAAATAATAGATCCTTAATCTTCACTTCAGGCACAATTATTTAATTAATAATTTATTGAAAATATTTTTATTTTCTTCGAAAAGCGAATTTCATTATTAATTGCTCTCTATAAGAACAAACTTTCTATCAATAAACTGTTACATACAGAAAATAATTAAATCGCGAATTTCTGAAAGGGCTTTACATTGCAGCAGTATTTTAATATCTAATGGTCTCTGTGCTCTATAGGAGCACAGGAATCTTCTGTAAACTATTGTGTTTGGAAAGAAAGGGAAACTCTGTTCAGTTTATGGATGTTTTAGAATGCAAAATTTATAATAAAAATAAGTAACCAATTCATCAAAAGACACGTGAATAAGTCCAGCATATCCTATAAAAATCAAATTTCTTTTATTTATTTCTAAACCGTATAAGCAGCACTTGGCACATGAGTTGTGAGCCACAATTGGAAACATAACTTTTGAAAAGTTTAGCAACTTCACATTTTCCAAAAACTATCTAGTATTTATTTCTATTCAGCTAGTCTATGACAATAAATCATTTAGAGTTTTTAATATAGCCTCAAAGTTTCAAAAAAGATTTTCTAGGTTATAGAAAAAATTAACAAAAATTCCAAATTTTTAAACCAATTCCTAGTAACATTTCTGTTAATAACTGAGTTCTCAAGTTATAACACAAAATTTGTTTCGTAGCTGATATGTACACTTTTTAGTTGTAATTGTTGTAAAAGTTGTTTACACTGCTCAAAACAATTAGGGATACTTTTGTTAACCTTTCAGTTCCAACTTTATATTTTTTATTCTAAAAATCTAAAAATTGTGAAATAGTTTAATTATGCATATCTATAATGAAATAATAAAAAACAGAGGAAAAAATCTTAATTTTTTAAAACTAAAATTTAAGGGGGAAAAAATTGGAATCCTAAATTTTGAATGAATTATAACTCTAATTTTTTCAAAGCTTTATGTGTTAAAAAAGTTAAAATCAATTTTTAAACATCTAAGAATGCAAGCGTGAAAAATTTAGGGCCAATTTATTTCATTATTCTTTTTAGACTGAATATTATTTTACCATGTTTTTCATAGTTTCATTTAATAAAAGAAACATCATTTAATTCTTCAAAAGACGTGGTTCATCCATCTAACGATAAATAAGTGCGAGCTCAACTTAGTGAGAAAAAAATCGCAAGCTGGATGCCAAATGGAATCATTAGGGGTGAAAGAGTTTAAAATCATGCGCTCCCATAATTGTTTTGAGCCATTTAGTTGCAAAAGTTGTTACTTATAATTAATAAAATCTTATAAAAATAAAAGTACACGGTCATTATTTGTAATGATAACTAATAATAATGATATCATTACACAATTCTTGAAAAACTCGTATTTCATTAATATGTCATTGTAAAGATCAGCACTATTTACCTATTCAAGTTTGGAACCATGAGCCAAAGCTTTTAAGATTTTTTTCAAACTGGCACTGGTTCTGTTTGGTGAAACATAAAATCCGTCTATAATGCCCCTAATCCTTCGGAGAAAAAAAATACGATTTTTAATGTGTTAAATTATCGTTTGAATGTGGATTAAATATAAAATGCAAATTTAAAGTTTCATTTATTACTTTTGGAAACGATTTGACACCTTTGCCCCACTGCGCATCGTCAGGTAAAATTTTTGTCAAAAGAATGTTTTTAACTATACTTATTCATAAATATAGTGTAGTAAACTTTTTTTAACATTTTATTTCAGTAACATAAAAGTGTTACAGCGATACCAACCGATAGTGACTGTCCCGTCGAAAGCAGGATGTCTGACCACTTAATTACCCCCCCCCCCCCCTATACATACACTTACAGATGCCACACACGCACTTTCTAACGAAAAAGGCACTCACTAGGGCAAATTTTTATCTCAACACCATAGCATTGGCGCTACTGCAATGCTTCATCACGCCAAGTTTCGTTACCTTTGTGAGACCCTCCAGAGTTTCCCACTTTACGGTGCGAAAGGGATAATTTGAGGGTATTTTCCCTTCGTCGCAAATGGGACTGTCGCAAGTGGCACTACTCCTTGAAAGGGAGAAGATGATGAAAATATTTACGACAGAGGATCCAGTCCAGTTTCGCACAGCAGAAAAGTAAAAACATTTCAAGTAAAAAAGTTAAAGAAGACCTTTTGGTTATTTTCTACCTAATAGTTTTATTCACAAAGGCTGATATTTTCGGGGAGGGAGGCAAGGTTTAAATTTATTGCAAAGTAATTGTTATTAAATTGTAACAAAAATTTACAAAGGACAAATGACAACACACATAAGTAAAACACATGCGTTAGAACTAGAAAATCTTTTACTTTGAAGTTGTTTTTAAATGGTTTATTTTGTATTGTAAGTATGAAGTTCAATCAGATCGAAATCGAAATTCATCTTCGCATTATGCAAAACTTTTTTTAATTGGTAAAAAGCATTACTGTTGCGAAAAATGCATGTTGACTGGGCACCCATAGGGAATGGATATACCGATCTAAAATTTTTACATTGTGAATAAAATAGGTTTTGTAAATAATTGTTAATAAACAGTTATGTAAACTATTTTTAAGTCATATAAGGTATGAAGTAAAATTTTAATTGACTTGAATTACGATGAAAATTGGCTGGCTAAAATTTCTGTGTCTCTCTCTGCCTTAGTGTGTATTACTATCTAGCTAATCATTTTACTAGAATTAAAAGACGAAGAACTGAAGCAATGCCAATTGAAATTTCAAATTTTGCCCGAATTTCTTGTTAAGCCGTTCTATAGGATGCTGGAGATTAAGTTTGTTAACGAAAAGTAATTTTGGTTACATGGCTTTTTAACTATTCGCTAGGAAAAATAATAAAAAACAAATTGAGCATCAATCTCAGTAGCTGCTCTTTAATGAAAACTTGTCTGTCTTGTAATGTCTTCCTGTTTCGGAACGCACAGGGGTAGACCACCCCTCACAATTTATAGCTCTGGGGGTGACTTCCAGCATCAAGTTCACTTCTTATCTCCAAATGTGAACTTCATTTGCCGAAATTTATGGTTTGCGGCCGTTTTGAAACTGAAAATGTGCAAGACGTTGCCAGATCTCGAAAATTCGCATTTAATATTCGTTATCACCTCACACATAGTAAAAGAAAATAAACGAAAGCCATGGTTCTTCACCGAAAATCATTCAGAAATGTCTTTTACCGACTTCTTTATGAGTATGTTTTCCCCGTAGCTGACATTTTGTGAATTCCAGTAAGAGTTGGACTACTAGAAAAGAAAAGAAACGGATCTCAAAATCGGGAATCTTCGCTATCTTCTGCACATTGTTTCCAAAGCCGAACTGATGGTTAAGCAAAATATTTTAAAAATATGCTAATAAAAATACTAATTTAACAATATTAAAAACTTATGAAAAATTTAGGCTCTTTAAATTAAAAGTTTGCTCTTAAAATTACTTGTTTCCATTTTTATTTTTCAAGGTTTGTTGCAGACTTATTTTCCTTTAAATGAAATATCACATATTAAAATTAGAGGCATCATCTTAAAAAATATAAATTATTTCACATTTGTTTTAGAATGGCTTCATTGAATGCCAAAATGATGTATTTCAGTAACCTTTCTTAATGGAAAAAAGAAAAAAACGTATACGGCATACGAAATGAAAATGCAGTTGTAATTTCATTTTGTGTGAAATAGAAGGTTTATATCCCAAAAAAGTTATTAGTACAGTAGTATTAGGTAAAAATAGAAAAAAAACCTTCATGTGCTTTGTGTATGAATTATAACACGGCGCAAAATTTGCAAATTCATCCTCCTTGATGTAAAGGAAGTGGAATGATTATTAGATAGAATAAGCGACATTTTGAATTAACAGTGTTCTAATTAGAGCAGTTTAAATCTTCGAACGAACTGCCGCATTTGTATTTTAAATTAAGGTCCAGGTGTCTTTTAATATTTAAGCTTTGTTTTTTAGGTGGCAGAGCAGATGTGCAATACTCTTTGTCTGGCCAAAAGTTCGGTTAAAAGCATAAACATTCATGCAGTGGCTAACTTCAAACAAACGACTATAATTTCATTTCAACAGCAGCTGCATCAACTGCAACACTCAATGATTCTCAAGTGTGTATATAATCTTTTGATTCAGGTTAATAGAACCTTCTTTAATTACAATACTTTAGCTATGCAAATAACATTTTTGTTTTAAGTCTTATTTTAATGGCATACACATTCAATATTTCTCTTTAAAACTTGATTAAGTTCGGTTAAAGCATAACATTCATGCAGTGGCTAACTTCAAACAAACGACTATAATTTCATTTCAACAGCAGCTGCATCAACTGCAAACAAGCTCAAATGATTTCTCATGCAGTGTCGTATTATAAATCTTTCTTTATTATAGAGTTATAATTAGTGAACACGTGTCCTTTTCTAATTTAACAATAACTTTAAAGCTATGCGAAATAAAACAATTTATTTTTGATTGATTGAAAAGTTACTTATTTTATAATGGGCAAAAAATACCACTTATTCAAATCATTTGTGTCAAATTGCTTTAAAACCCCTTGATTTATTTGTCAACGAACTGAGATCCGACGTCTTACAGAATTTTGATCAAAGGAACGATCCAGTACGACGTTAACATTCCTGTATCACAACATTTGCGAATAAAGTATAACTATTTTCCACGATCTGTGTAACAGTGTTTGTTGAGCATAAATATACTAAACAATTTTAGACTCAACAAATGTATATTTAAGCATAAATATACTAAACAATTTTAGACTCAACAAATGTATATTTAATTAAAAAAATTCTTCTTTAATGTATGGCAGCTTACATAAAAATTCATTTATCGAACCAGGTTTTGGTGATTGGGTAGTCTATACGAAAGTCACTAGTAAAGTTCTACCTTTTATTGGCCAGGTATCTGTGTAGAGGGGGGGGGGGGGTGTTGAGGGTGAATACCTGTTTACCTATCCCTCCATTCGTTATAAAGTTCCTGCTTACTTAGTTTACTAACCTGTTTATGGGCGGGGACTTGGTCCTTTATCCAATAAAATGGAGAAATCTAAACTCTAAAAAAGGCTTTTTCACTAATGAGTGTATTTTTCACCAACTGGTCGATAAATCCACGCGTTTAGTCTTTTTCTCTGTAATACCTGAGAGATTGACCTTCTTGCGTTACCTTGTGTTGTGTAAAAAAAATGCTTCTTGGTATTGACTACCTCATTCCATGCATGTTAGTGCTTTTATGTCTCCCATCGAGTCATTACAATTTTTCAACAATTAAAGTTTTAGTTACGATTTTGCATGCCAAAATATCTTCGTACATAATTTGTGTTCTTTTGCATATTATACTCTACATTTTCTTATCACGCATATTGTACAAAAAACGAATTAACCACTTTCAAACCAACCTTTTTTAACATCTTTTTTACATTACGTCACGTTTCACACCCCCTCCCCCTTTAAAAAAGTTAATTTTAATAATTGCATTTGTTTCTGAAATTCCAAAAAAAATGCATATTTTTATATTTAAAAAAATTAACTTAGAAAGAAAAAAAAGTAACACTTATCTTAGTTAAATAATTTATTCATGGGAATAGACCGACATTGTATTTATATTTCCATTGTCCAAGGACTAACTAGCCATTCATTAATGTCTGCTAAAAAAGGTTAGCGTGATATGAAGTACCGTTACGAAAAAGTCTGTAAAAAATCGGAGACTAATATAATGTCAACGTTGTGACATATAATAATCTCCCCATACTCTTTCTGAAATAAAGTGTTTCTTATGATTAAAAATGATTTCAGATTTTTTTTCTTCTCAAAAACTTCATTTTATATAAAACAGATTTTCCTTGCAAAAGTGAAATTTTTCGAATCGTTACGTCACGCAAGCGATTACCCCTCCCCCCCCTCCATGTCACGATCCATCACGTTGGCACATACCTCTCCCTCCTCCCTCTGAGCGTGACGTAATTTATGTACGTCCCCTGGGAATCGTTTAAGTGTAAAAAAAATAGCTATTCTTTTTTTAAAACATTTTTTTTAATGTTGATATCGTTTTAATTATGTATGATACAGAAATAGATCATGGAAAATCGCATTCTATTATAGCTGGGAATCGTAAGTGACAAAAAGAATTGGCTATATTCTGAATTATTTAATAATTATATTTTTAAATGTTGATATAGCTGTTTTAGTAATGTATGATACAAAAAAAGATCATGGAAAATCGCATTCCATTATAGATGGGAATTGTAAGTGACCAAAAAATTGGCTATTCTTAAGTTTTTAAATAATTATCTTTTTTAAACTTTGAAATAGTTTTAAGTTATGTATGATACAGAAAAAGATAATTTAAAATCGCATTATATTATAGATAGTAATCGTAAGTGACAAAAAAGATTGGATATTCTGAATTTTTTTAACTATTATTTTTTTAAATGTTGATATAGTTTTAGTTATGGATGGTGATGTAAGTGACCAAAAAATTGGCTATTCTTAAGTTTTAACTAATTATCTTTTTTAAACTTTGATATAGTTGTAGTTATGTATTCTGCAGAAATAGATCATAGAAATTGATCATATAGATGGGAATCGTGAAAAAAGAAAAGTAAGCTAAAAATGGGAAGGTTAAAATGGAAGGTAGGCTAAAATTAGGAAAATCAACATTCGGTAAACGAATTAATCTTTCCCATTCTTTTCTTAAGAAAAATCGGTAATTCCGGGGAGTCTTTCTTTTTAACACCGACGACTGATTTACGAATGGGACGGAGCATTCGTTTCGGTGGACACAAAGAAGGTGGGGAATTTCTATTCCTCTGAAGCTCAGAGGGTTGAATTCCGAAGGGGTCAAAGCACAGGGTGGCCTATTTTGTGGAACTGCCAAACGAAGCTATCATCGCGGAAATTCGTCTCACGACCTTTCAGTTTGAACTTTCGGAAACTGTGACTTCCACAAAAGGACACATCCAAAGCATTTTTGCATCTGCCGGCAGAGTCATTCGTAAATCAGTCACACCCTGTTTGGGTTCAGAGAGGATGGAGGCATCTCGGATTACTAACGGTAGAATGTAGGAAAAGAAAACTTTTTTACGAACAGTTGCTTTGGATTGCTGCTACTTTTGAAACCAAACAACACAAATTGAACTAACTTCAATGAAAGATATTTTTTTAATTTGAAAAACCCTATTTATAAAATTATTACACATCAAATTTGAAAATCAATGGTTAAAATGTGCATAATAATAACGAAGAATATCGTTTTTCTCCTGGGCCGTTTTTTTGTTTATTTGTACAAATGTATGAATAACTGCATGATTTTCTCTTTGACGTGGTCAGGAGGAACCATAGAATTGGAAAGTTACTTTTAAAAAGTAACTCTGTAACAGTTACTTAAAGTGACAGTGTGAAAAAAACAGTGTCAAAAGTAACTAGTTACAGTTACTTTATACGAAAAGTTACTAATCACAATTACTTTTTTCTTACCGTTTTTCCAAAGCGAACCAAGGCTAAAGAAATAGTGACAATCGGAAAAAAGTTAGAAAAAGGAAAAGACGAAAAAATAAAAAGACGAAAATTCAACGTAGTTAAAGGATAAATTTTAAATAATTAAATTTAAGCAATAAGTCGAACTGTGCCGAAAATATCCATGAAGAGATGCATGAAAAGTAACGGAATTTTATGTTATTTCGTTTCTGATAAACGTAACTAAGTTACAGTTACTTTCTGAAAAATCTAACTTCGTGACTAGGCATTACCTAAAAAAGTAACTGTTACAAGTAGCGGCGTTAACAGTAACGCGTTTCTCCAATCCCCGTCGTTAGTGCGAACCAGCCCTTTCAAAAGGATATTTTCAATTACTTTATTCTTTTATAATATGACAACTTCAAGGAATTCGAAATTCGAATCCACTAAGCTCTCGCCCCAAGAAAATCACTTAAAAAATACTCCCTTATAATCATATTTGTCTAAATTGCCTAAGAATCACGATTTTTTAACCTCTATAACATTTATCAACATGCTCATATACATTTTCTTTCATACGTTCTCGTATACATTTTCACTTTCACCTTGCAAAAAGGATAAAACCAAACTTAATTTTATAGTTTTTTATTCTATAATTTTAAAATTCATTACACCCAAGTTCACGATTATTTGTTTTATTTTTATTTAGTTTGAATTTAAAAATTTTAATTTGAATTGCCATTACGAAACATCTACAAACAATTACCATTAGACACTGTTTTTTAAGAGAAACGAAGACGTAAAAGGCCCCATTCCTAAAGAATCGAGACTTTCGGGTGTTTGTTTTCTTTTCTTACAGCAGTCGAATTAGAGAGGAGGCAGCTGATACGATGAAACGGTCATAAATAACATGCACAGTTTTTTAAGTGGATTCTTTGTGTTGACTGATTTTAAAATCATTCAGTCCGTCTGTCATCCACTTTAACGTAATGAACAATTTTCAATGACAATATACGTTCTATTGAAGCCATAAATCAGGCAAGGTTATATCCAAAATCTCATTACAAATTTTAACCTAGAAGTATATTTAAAAGTTAAATATACTTCTAATCTATATTATAACTATAATATAATCTTTGGAATCTATATCTTCGGAACTATTTAAATAACTAAACATTTAATCTACATTAACATAACAAAAAAAAACTTTTTTTTCAATATTTCCATGGCTGCCACTTCATCAAACGCACGAGAAACTTTATTTAAAATAAAATATAAAACTTGAACAAATATTTATTTGCAATATAAGCGGAGAACTTCAAAACACATATTATTCGACGTCCAACGCCAAAGCGGCCTTGACTGAACAAAGATCGGTCTTCTCCTTCTTATCAAGGACGCTTTGGAAGCAAGAAAATACTTCGGACACGCGTCCTATGGTCTGAATTGAAACTAATATTGGAAACAGAAAGAAACGAACTTCAATCGAATCTATATAAAAAACGCCACGATCGAACCTTTCAATTTCCCTAACACTTTTAAGTATGTTTTGGTAAGCCACGAAAAATATCATCTTCCTTTGAAGTGATGGTGATCTTCCTTTGGTATCATCTTCCTTGAAGTGAAGTGATGGTGAACGAGATTGGAGTAACGCGTTACTTGTAACAGTTACTTTTTTTAGGTAACGTCGGGTAACGCCGTTACATTTTTCAGAAAGTAACTGTAACTGTAACTTAGTTACTTTTAGCGGTAACGAAGTAACGAAAAATTGCGTTACTTTTCCGTTACTTTCCGAAGGCTGTCTGATGCTTATTTATAAATTCCACTCCTAAGAGAGAAGGGAACATTTCGCATTCCCGAAATCTGAGCTTTTCTTGGGAGGGAAAAAGCAAACTAGCATTGTCCACTTTGGCTGCTAACGGCAGCCAGAGTTGTGAAATTGTTTCGTTAATAATGATTTTCTTTGAAAAATGGTAAGATGGCTAAATTACAATTTTTCTCATAACTTGAAATTTCAAAAAGTAACTGTGAATCGTTACTTTTTGTCGTAAATAACGTACCATGTAACTTGTAACAGAGTTACTTTTTTAAAGTAAAACTTTAACAATCCACCTGGTCTGACGTGCTGTTCTGCTACGTGTTCCCCCGCCTGGGCCCAAAGGACCTCTTCAACCTGCGCTCCGTCAACAAGGAGATCAAGATACTCGTCACAGAGTACTTCAAGGTACTTTCTTCGTCCAGTACTTCTGGGTAGTAGTTTGTTGAGTTTTGGCTACATTATTAAAAGTAGTAAATGTATTTTAACCTATAGGGTGCACTTTTTAATATATATTTTTCTGCTCTAGCTTTTTACAAACACTCTCTGAAACTTAATTTCTGAAAATTCTTAGTATTGCGGCAGAAAGTGTACTATTGAAATCAGTTACTTGTATTTCTTTTAATTAAAATTTTGTCTGGGATGATAGTATCCCCCCCCCCCCCCAAGTTTCTCTGCATACTAACACTGAATAATGGAACCCAGGAAAGGTTTTAATTGCCATATGGGGTTTAAAATTACTTATTTTAAACACATATGATGCATAGAAATCTACTTGGTTGAGTTGAATTATATGTATATATATTTTTTTAAGTTTACCATTACTTAGAGGTAGTCTTTCAGGAAAGTTTTCCCTTATTGTCAGATAAATTATTATATTAACCCATTACTGAGGATTTCCGATTAAAAATGTTGACTAAAAGTTTTTTTAATTCAGTTTTTGTGTAATTTAATTAATTTTACATACATTTTTCAAGACTATGTTCTTCACTAGTCTTATCCTATTGTTTGTTTAGATAAACTTATGCAGAAAGCTCATTTTTGCTTAGCAAATTTTCTGGCCAATCCTGGTTAAGGGGTTAACTCTAACTTTTTTCTAAAAAGAGAATGATTCGGCAATGAATTCAAGTTCTGCAAATGATCTTTATTCATTCTTCTCCCCATCCAGGTCAACAAGAGCTTCAACTTCTCCCCCTTCCCCCGGTCCGTGACCTTAGGGGCCTTTCGCATCTTCACCCACGACTGCCAGCGCCTGCACACGCTGAACCTCAGTAACTGCAACTGGCTGGACAGCGCCATGCTCAACCCTGTCCTGGTCTCCAACCCAAACCTGCAACACCTCAACATCAGCGGGTGCTCTTCCATATCAAATTCCAGCCTGCAGGTGAGAATCAAACTCTGCTGGAAACTGATGTTTAAATGTTGTGAGTATCAATAAATAGGCGTAAAAAGGCCAAGCAAGGAGGAAACCAGATGAATTTTGGGCAAAAGATTGCTATGTTTGTCACTACTTGCTGTTTGAGTTTAGGCCAAACCGGATTAACCATTTTCTTGTTGCAAATAACAATTGCCGGATTTTCAAAGGAGATTAGAAATTCGTTATTTTTTTCATAATAAGATATATTGGTTGCTAGAATGACCGACTTAACAATAGTTTTGATGGCAAAATATTAATATATCTATTGCATGCAGAGGGATTGAAATTTGCATTTCGCCCATCGTAATATGCCACATCGTGAAAAAAATGACTACAAATTTTTTTTTTTTTGAGGATAGGCATTTGAAAATAGTCTATTTTCTTTTCAGAATCAGATATTTTGCTTGCTAGAATGATAAATTCAATATTAAAATAGGTTTTAAGACGAAATAATCAAATACCTCTTAGATACCTGTTAGGTTAAAATTTGTATTACGCCATTGCAATCTGCTGCCTTCTTCTATTATAAAGATGTAATTTGGCTCTTTTATACATTTTTTTTTATATATTAGTATGTTAAAAGGCATAACATCGATTTAAAAATGTGATAAATTATTGCAGGATTTTAGAAAATAAAAAAAATATTTTTTCTACCAAAAAAAAAATAAATATTTTTTTCATGATTCAAAAAATTGAATTTTATCCTACATCTCGTTTGGCTCAAACTACAATTTCATTAAATTGTTAAGATAGTTTTTGGTTTGCTATAATAAAAACAAACATCAAATATTATATTTTTTTCATTATCATAAATTGCTTGCTTTCATCCACATTTGGTGCTGAAAGGTTTCAACAAATAGACATTGTACAAAAACATTAATGAAAGAAAGAACTTTGTTTAAATTACATATTTATCGTTAATCGTGGTTTTCTTTAAAAAATCGTAAGATGGCTAAATTTAAATTTTTCTTGTAACTTGAAATTTCAAAAAGTAACTGTGAATCGTTACTTTTCGTATTAAGTAACTGTAACGCGTTACTTTTCATATTAAGTAACTGTAACTGTAACAGAGTTACTTTTTTTATAAAGTAGTTGTAACTGTAACAGAGTTACTTTTTAAAAGTAACTTTCCAATCCCTGATACTATATATAAACAGTTACTCCAATCCTTGTAAATAAGATAACCATTTTTTTTTGTTTTAGGTGCATAGTATTTATTTCCCAGTTCTCTCCAAACGTGTCACCGATGTCCAACGCTCGCTGGGAGTAGAACTCAGTGGGCTGGGCTCTTTTTGCCCCAGCCCACTGGGTTCTTCGCCCAGCGGGAAGTTTAACCGTCCAGAAGTACAGCTAATATTGCCCACTCAATACCTGTCCAGCCTACTGAAATCTACTATCTTAGAATACAACAGCTACAACAAGGTTGTATCATCAAATATCGCGTGATCGTCCAGAGTTGGTTACAGTTTATATTCGTACCAGCCCACTGAGTTTCTACAAAAGTCAATAACATTAATATTCTAGGTAGGGCATTACATATCTGCTCTGGTTATTAACTTCACGTACTATAGTATATTTAGAAGTACGAAGAGATATAATTGAATACATTATTCTCATACGTAATTGTCATTAGTTACTTCGTCAACTCTACTTGCCTGATTTTGTGGTTTTAATAAGAACATTGCTGTTTTTTGTTAATCATATTTGTTATTATTTGTTATTTTATTTGTCATTTTTTATTTACTCAACCATACTTCGTTTTTAAGTAGTCCAATGTTTGCATGTCTGTTCCTTTTGTTGCTTATAAATTCATTGTGATTTTTTGTGTGTGTTAATGTTATTTTTTTGTGAAAAATAAGGAATAAAGGGCTCAAGTCCCGATGACTGATCCTTTGTGATTGACCCCTTTAGACAATCGGGCTTTCATTACGAGCATATTAACATAGCATATTAACAGTTTTTCAGGATAAAATCTTTATTCATCATACTACTAAAGGAAATTTAAAAAAAATTGAAAATTATAAGTTTTTCATAAGTTGAATAAGTTTTATTTTGAATATTTCAGGATTCCAGAGGGTCCTTAAAAGTACTGTAAGAAATCCTTGATTTTGAGTTTTAATTTCAAGGGCCCAAAAGCACTTTTATTTTGCAACGAACCTTGAAAACTCCTTGATTTTCTTAAACTTTCGTTTTTCACATTTTGATTTGATTATAATATTTAAATCTGAAGTAGGTATTTTTTTCATCAGGTGTTCCGTTAATTATTAACTGATCTTATATCGATAAACTTATTGATTGTAACTAAGTCTTAAAATTCTGTTTAAACAACATATTAAGTTTGTCGGATGTTATTAAATGTATAAAATTTATTAGGGCTGCCTCGTTTCTGAGAATCAAATCTCACTCATTCGTATTTTATTTTATTGCAATGAAAAGTTTGACTTGAGTGGGGCGGCCCGACAGGGCCAAGCACCGCGACCACTGGTGTATTGTACTAAAATGAAAAGTTTAAAGAGATCAATAAAAGCATTGAAAAAAAAATCTTAACAATACAAAATAAAAGCTTTCTTTTTAATGGTAGAGTGTTAAATTTTATATCTATAATCGAGGAAGTCGTGTCATACTGTATCCTGTTACAAGAGCAAGGCACATACTTTGGTAAATCAAAAGACATATCATTGAAGCATCATTCGTAGATGTGATTACTAGTTAGGAAGTATGTTGAGATCTAATTGTAAAATCCACTTTAAATAAATTTATTTTTTAACTTAACATGAAATGTTTTTTTTAAAAGATAAATTATAAAATACGCAATGAAACAGACTAACATCCAACATTCGGGCTTCCCCAAAAGTTGGGTTAGGGGTTAACGAATGTATTTAAAGTTATATGTGGTAAAAAAATTTTGGGATCATTTATATTAGGTAATCTTTCAAATGCTTAAAAATTCTTCGAAAAATATATCTTCATTGAAAATAAAATCTAATAATGTGGCAGACAAGCAAAACCACAATGGCATCCGATTAGAAAAAAAAAGTTAGACGCGCTGCAGAAATTATTGTTTTATCGTGATTTTGGAACCACACCTCATAATGACTCATTCTATAGATATTAATATAACTACATAATGTTAAAAGTTTTTCAAATAAGATTGTTTTTTTATATCTGTTGAAATGCTCTTAATGTTATACATAATAAAAATAATATGTACAAAATACGTAATTTTATAAATTTAAAATTTATGTATTTTTTGTTTTTCCTGCTCTATTCTTCAAAAAATTTAATTTGTGTTAATGGTTTTTGCCAAATAAGCGATATCATGCTGTCAATGGTATATATCCTCTCTCATTTTGCTTTGTTCTGCATACAGTGGCTGGATCTGTGTAGGGTCAAGTGGGGTAAGTGTGATAGGGTTTCTGCATTTTTCCTTTAAAAAATTAGTTCTCTGCTTCAAGTAAATTCCAAATCCTAAAATTGGTAGTGAATTATTATAAGAAACATACCTATGCAGGAAAAAAATTATATGTTGGAATTCCAAATTTAAGTGAATAAAATTTGCATTTCAAAATTCATTGCTGTTTTATCACACTTGCCCCACATAGGGGTAAGTGTGATTTTGATGTGGGTAAGTGTGATTTCAGTTGCAATAAGTGTTTTCAAGCCATATAAATTACCTAGCATACATTTTTCTTAACAATTTAATATAAACATAAATTTATTGGCATTTTACATCTTATTCTCTTGTATATATATAGTGAGTCTTATTTCATGCCTTTTACTGGCTTTTTAAACTGTCAGTTGTATATCTATTTTTACTTGTGTATGTTTCTTCTGCCATGTAACTGGTTTATTTTTAAATATATGGTAGCTGTTTATAAATAAATAAATTATTATAGAACTATACGGGTAAGAAAAATCAAAAATATTGAGAATTTTCGTTTTTGGTTCATGTTGTGGTATAATAAACTTAAGTCAGGATGTAAAAGAAACAAACAATTTTAAAGTCAAAATACCTATGGTGCTATTCAATTTTTATTATTAGTTAGACTGCTTTTTTTACGCATTGTAATTTTTAAAATCTTGCTAAAAATACAGACGTTCTCTTCGGTCCATATTTGGACATGGGAGGTTCAAAACAATATCGTCCTCATCAATTATACACACGTTATCTATATTTGGCCATGAAAATGTCTTTGTTATGCTATCATAATTAACAAATTTTACAGTAATCCCTTCTCGATTCACCTCAATTTCAGACTGAACTTGTCCCAAAAAGTGCTTTACCGTGCGTTTTTTTTAAAGGCAACAAGAATGTAGCATCCAGCAGAAAGGTCAGTTTTTGGTATTTATAATTCAAAATCCTCTGACACATTATAAAATGAAATGCCATTTCCTTTTATTCATTTTTTAATAATAATTTATAATTTAATAATAATATAATAATTTGTTTATATTTATCTATGTTTTTCACAAGATAAATGGGGTGATTTGGATTATCAACTTACCCCATGTCACTTATCACAGTTACCCACAACTGATATTTTGAGGGGTAACTGTGATTGTACTTCCATACTTCACAACATGTGAAATAATAAACCAAAACAGTTTTATATCTTTACCTTTATTCTTTTTACTAACAGATAAAGAAAAAACAACAGGATTTTTATAAAAATATGACACTTATGGAATTTGGAAGAAAACCTTTCGAATTTGAAAAAAACCAGACAGTTGCACTTAAATTCAAAAGCTCAAAACTATCTTTAAACTATTATTTAAAGTCAATATTTCTTTTTAGTTTAAGTATAAGTGGTCTAATGTTATATATTGCAAACTTTCAGATTTTTAGAATGATTCCCAAAGTTACAAGAGCTGTTTATCACACTTACCCCCGATCACACTTACCCCACTTGACCCTACACATCTTGTCAGTAAGATAAAATTTCACCCCAGGCAACTTGTTTTCATGGTGGTTTTCGGGCTTGGAAGTCATTTTTTATGGCCTCAAGATTGGTCCGCACAAAAAAGCCGGGTGTAAAGTAAGAGAAGAACGTTCTGGAGCTGATAAGATAAGAACCCCTAAATTCCCCACCCCATTTAACATTGGGGGTGGCATTTTTACTTTATCGTCCTCCCCCACACTCCCTTATTAACAACATCTTCTTGTTCTGATCGGAACACGATGTAAAAATCTCCACGTAAATTGCTCCTTATTTCCTCCGACGATACTTTTAAATCGGGACACGCGCGAAACTTTTAAATAGGGAAACACGCGCGAAATATATTTCTTCGTCAGCGTGCGATTTTTTGATAAACAAAATGATCTTCTAAAATTGCCTCTGAATTATCAAATAAGAAATATATATGTTTAACAAATAATGGTTATTATTTCAATATAAATTTTAGATAATTTTGATAGGAATTAAATTTCATAGCATTTAATTACACTGTAAAAAAAACCTTGTTTTTACAGTTAAATATCATATTTTTTTACAGTTAAAAACTGTTATTTAGAAAAACAGTTTATAACTTTTTTTCTTCGTTAACATGACATCTCACTCCCAACCCATCAAATGCCCCTTGAAGACGTTCTATTAATAACAACATCTTGTTCTGATAGGGGCATTATGTAAAAATCTCCATGTAAATTGCTCATAATTTCTTCCGACTATAGTTTTAAATCGGGAACATAAATGGAAACGTGAAATATATTGCTGCGTCGAATTTTTGATAAACAAAATGGTCTTTAAAAACTGCTTCTGAATTTTCAAAAAATATATATATATTAATTAAGAAACAATGGTAATTGCTTCATTATAAAATTGAGCTCATATTGATAGGAATTCAAATTTAATATCAATTAATTAGCGTCAGTTCCTATGTTTGGAAACAGGCATAGATTTTCTCTCCAAATGTGCAATATTAGCAGACACAACATTCGCGCTTCAAAACTTTTTCATCAGATACAAAGGAAATGCAAAACAGATTTCTGCGGCGCCCAGTTAAAGATAAACAAAATGATCATCCACTTAGCTGCCATAATTGCTTGCTGCAAGCAATTATCGGCAAGTGGTGTCGATTCGCATTACTCATCTTTGCCCAATGTATTTTCATTACTTTTTTTTCAGAACACATTCCTCGATACAAAGAAACCCAAAGGATGTTATTAGAACAGCTCGTTCTTTACTCCCTGTTCTCATGCTTCTAAGTATTATAAATTAGTTATTACTCATCACTTAGTATTGGTGCATTAACATTACCTCATGTGTAATTAGGTAGTAGTTTAATTTATCTTTCTCCTGTCACTTATTTCAAAAATATTAACAATTATTTTAAAAAAATAATTAAAATGTATTCTTTTTAATTTGAAAAATAATTGATAAGTTTAAAAAAGTAAAAATAAATATTACTTTTATTTAAACAATTGATCGGCGCGTCGTCCAAAAGTTGAAACATAAATTTCATGTTTAGCGACTGTTCGCATCATTTGGCGAATAAAACATAATTTACAAAGAGAAAAACATTACTATTTTAGAAATTTCCTGGCGAAAGAATTTTGGCCAGCATTTAAACATTATAAACGTATATTTCTACCGTTTTAACCGAGGAGTTAATTAAAAATTGTTGTTATAAGTAAGATCATATAACATTAAGGTCTATTCAAGGGACCGAAAATTAATGGCGTTACAAAACTAAGTGTCATTGTAAATGAGGTTTTTGTGTTGTAACCCAGTTAACGATTATGTATTATAAATGAGTAATTCTTCGTCACTTAACATTAGTTTATACAGATTAGTATTTAAGAGTGGGTGATTAGAAAAGATTTTAACTGTTTTTCTGTGGCGAAGGAATTATCTCTTCACATCACAACATTCACATTTTTAAACATTTTCAGCTGACTAATGAAGGCAAATGCTAATCCGACTTAGGATCCACCTGGTAACTAATAATGACAAACAAAATTATTTCTCATTTAACTTACTAATTATAATAAATAGCATACCAATTAATTAATCCAACCTAACTCTTCTACGCGCATTCGTCTTCAAAAATAGAAGTTCTAATTGAATTAACAGTTGTGAAGCCACAGTTATGAAGCCACTTTCCTTTTCTTTGGCAAAATATGTTGTCTAAAACGGGTGTGGACTAACGCCAAAACATTCTTCGAATCAAAGAATTGCAACGGACAGTATTAGATCAATAAGTTATTTAGAACCTGTTCCTGATCCAGAAAAAATAGAAACGGTCTATCTATTTCGTCCATTTTAAATTTAAGCAATTAACAATTATATAATCAATCTATACCGAGTTTCTGCGATGTTATACTTTTTTTGAGTTTCACATCACAGCAATACAATAAATATTGTATTTTTTTATAATTTGCTTAAGCAAAAAGAGGTTGTGTATAAACTATTTTAATTTACCGTTGTACTTTTTTTGTACTGAGAGGTTCACTGACAAAATTTTTCTCGCCCTGCGTTTCTAACTAATGTACATTTTTCAGGGATGATGTTGGTCGATTGTAATAAGAAAGATTTTTTCCAATGGTGTCCGTCTTTATCTTTACTGGATTTATGGGAGCTATTAATCCGTAATGGGATACTTTCTGTCACCATGGCAGGACGAGGACACTGCATATTTTTTTCCCAGGAAATCCTTAATTGGCCCCATGCACGGTCAGAGCAGCTGTGGCGTCTGATCCTATATTGACTTGACCTTTGCCCCCGTTTATAACCATGAATCCCCACCAAAAAGTCAAAGTCTCAAGGACTTTTGGTGACAATAATTCTTCTGAACCTGAAGGGACCATCGCCTAGGGGAAGAAAAAACAAAACATAAACACATTGCAGAAAAGAGATCCCCACTCCCACAATGTTCCTCTAGAAAGATTGGAACCCCCGCGGTAAAAAGAAGAAGTTTTTGCCTCCCCTTATCTTAATTGCTCCTCTTTCTTGGAATCTTGGATTTCGGGTCCTTCCAGTTTTTGAAGCACATTGTGGGTGTTCTCTGTTTTTTTACTACTCATGTTTTGTTGGAATCAGGACTAGTCACAGCAAAGAGGAGATTTTTTTTTCATTGCCTGAAACTTAAATTTTTGTTTGCACCTACTTACTAGCGATAGAATTTCAACCACAGAACACATCTGTCAATTTCTTTTGCTGTATGTGTGCTTTTGATTATGTGTGCTACATTGCTACATATAAACGGAAATAAGTTTTGAAATTTTGTTGAAGTAGCGTTACACAAGAGTGATACGAAACTTTAAAGAAATAGTGTCACTGAACTTGCTTTACAATTTAATTTGAAAATATTCGGTAAATTGATATTAATTTTTTTATTATTTCTTAATTTTTTTTTTATCTCCTTATGTGTTTTTGTAACTTCATTGCTTTGATGTATTATTTGCTTAGACAAATTTTCTAAATTAGACTTGTTTGATTGTGATGGTGTTAGTTTTAGATGTTTAAAACTTTTTGTCTCAACTACTAATATTGAGTTTAAAACTAATTTTATAAATTTGTCTTTTTCTATTTAAGAATTTCCCAGATCAATGAAAGAAGCAAATATTACACTGGTTTATAAATCAGGAGAAAAAAGTAGTCGAACAAATTATCGCCCAATTTCCATCTTACCTACTTTTTTCTAAACTAGTTGAATTTTTTTTTAGCTCAGTCTTTCTTTTTTGTAATCAGCATAGTTTTAATAAGGACGATCAACTGAAATGGCTTTATTAGATGTTATTAAATATAAGATATTATTATTAGATAACATATAAGAAAACCCACAGCAATTAAAACCCTCTGGGCTTTCTTTGCAAGATGTCTAAAATAAAGGAAAAACAACTTCTACAGAGCGCGTATTACTACGACGAAAGACTGATTTGATGCTAAATAGCGAAAACTCTCGGAGAAACAAGTCAATGCGCCTGACGGGAACCGGTCAAATTCGCCGGCATTCGCGCCTGACATACTAGTTAATTTTTGCAGTTTTATAATTCTCCAAAATATTCTAAAGATGCCTGGCCTATTTTAAAACAATATCAGTTATAAATAAATAACCGAATAATATTTCACACTTGATTAAATAATTGGTTCGTTGAATAGTTAGTTCGTTTACAGAAAGGCATACAGATGTCCGTCAGGAAGTACAGACAGACGGACAAAGAGTATTAAGGTTAGACGTCATATCTTTCTAAAAAAAAAAATTAAGATACAACGGATAAAGCCGATTTTGGAAGGAGGTACGGACGAACATCTCCAGCATGTCAATACCTACTTTCCATTTTTTTTAAAATTCTAATTAAAAAATAAGAAAGTAGGGAAAAATACATATTTTTTTATATGCTATGAATTCAAGCTCTGTCATTTTTTTGTAAACAAACACTAGTCCGCTTATAAATATTTTATAAAATGCAAAATATCTTATATATTTACTGCTAAAAAAAGGTTTTGCAAAAAGTTTCGAACCTACCTCTAAAACCTAAGTTTTGAAAATTTTCTTCTACAAATAAATGACTGATAGTTATTATTGGGAAAAATTAGTGTGTGTGTGTAACAGTGTATTAAATTCAATAAATTGAGTTTGGCTATCAATATGTTACCACTTGTATCGAACAAACATGAATGTTTTTCCTAAACCTACTAAAATGAAAATCTTTGGAGAAGACTTTATTATAATTTATTTAAAAAAAAACATCAGGTAAACTAATGTACTATAAAATAAATTCAATAAATACGGAATTCAATAAGTACAGTAGGCCAATGATCCATTGTAGTATTTTACGTTTCTTGTACTTGCAATAATTGGTAAATTTATGTTGAAAAAAAAAGGTAATGTGGAATCTAAAGGTAAACTAAGTGGACTTATGTGAAACACGATCATCGATATAGCGAACTTCAAATTCTATGTGTGTACTTAAAACATAAAATCTTAATAAAATTAAACTATTATAGAGAAAAGCAGAAAAGGGCGATAATGAGATGTTAGACTTTAGAAAGTGGGCGGTACGCAAGGGGGGAATCTACAAAATGCGATTGGATAAGATGTTTTGAGAAGGAGGGGAAACAGGAGCTCAGACAAAATGTCACAGAATTCCAACCTCCCCGGATAGTTCAAACTCTCACTTTCAGAAATAAACATTCATCAATTTATGTTATTTATAAAATCCCATTTCAAATCAATGAACAAAACTGAATTGGAATTTTTTTTCACTTTCTTATACTGGTGGAGTCAAAATACATAATACTTGCAATACATATTTTGAATTTATCAGAAATGCTTAGTTCTATATTTTACATGTAAATCCTGTTTTTAGTTTAGTATGCTGTGCTGTAAAGTTTAATTACATTAATTGCCATACCAAACTAATGAAACAAAACCGCATAGAATTCGTATAATCTGTTATGTCGGAATGTTTCAAGTTTTGTATTATATTTTACATCTAATACATGTTTTTAGTTTGCTATGCTAAGCTGTAAATTTTAACTCACAGAGATCCTTATGGTTTGACGAATTCAGAAAAAAAGGCTAGACTTATTTCTTCTGTGAAAAGGATTTTGAATAATTCTTAGCTAATTGAAAATATCTCAATTATGCAGAAAATTAATAATATCTATATAACCAAATCTTTCTGAACATTTACTGAAAGTTTCATAATGATAATGATATCTTCTGTAGAAAAAAAAGTTATTAAACATTTTCTGGGGTCATCCCTTGAAGTTTGAACCCGTATTTCATCTGCTTTCAACCTGTTTTCTCTGTTTCGCTTTTTTAAATTCTTGTGTTTAATAAATCCCTGTCTTTTTTGCAAATTGAGTTTGAATTTTGAAATTTTTACCCTGTGTTCTTATATAAGTGGTGCATAAAATTGTGGATGGAATAAGGTCTACTATGTATAGATGTTTTTTTTTAAATGTTGAATTCAATAATTTGTAAATTTTTGTTGATTTTTTGAGATTTTCAGTATAAATACATGTTACTTTTTTACTGTAGATCACATTTTACAATCCACGCACAGTTATCGAATATAGAGTTCTAAAAACAAACTATAAAAGTTTGGTGGAGTTATTCTTAATATTGAAAGAGGAGTAGTGTTTTAAAAAAGTTTAAAATTTTAACTTTAAAAAAAATGAAAAACTAGTTGTAAATATTAATTTTTATTGCTGGGAAATGTTTAGTTAAAGTAAACATTATATAAACACACAATAATTTACAAGTTTATGTTATTATTGCTAAAAATAATATTTTGGGTACCGTATCCCCTTAATGAAATAATAAAAGTTAGACAATATAAAAAGTTTAAATATAATAAATTTCAAATGACGACTTATGACAACTGACGACTTATTTCAACTTATATTACAATCGTAATTTTTTTTTCTTCCCCATCATTTTTTATATGTATTCTGCATTTTACTAACGAACTATTCTCCTTTTAAATCCAAATGAACATTGAAATTCAACCTGAAAACCTAAAAACATTCGCCAACAAATTAAATTAAATCAACCAAGGGTATCAGATGTTTTCAGAATCAATGCAGTAAAGTGTTAAGGAATCAAAACAAAAAGATTATTCCATGGCTTTGCGTTCATTTTATAGTATTATTGTCATTTTGGTGTTGTAATCGACTCAACGTTTGCAATATGGTGCAAACCACTTTCCCAATTCTGAATAATAAAAATTTTAACTAATTATTTAATACCATTTTAGGTTACAATGTAATAAAGATCTTGCCTGTCATTTATTACTGACTACTGATTGATTGAACGAATTGAAATTGTATGAATGCAGTACATTTTGCAGTACAAATACAAAAAACGGGACATTTGACATATTTTAGGACTCTTTGAAAAAGGCAGGACAAACGCCTAAAAAGCAGTACGGTACTGCGATATGCAGTACGTATGGTCACCTGACATCTACCAGATGGTCGCTTAGATTGTCTACCGACATTTTTATTCCTCATTCCATGGGCTAATGGGCAACCATCATGAACATTTTTATGACTAACAGCCGGAAATGCTAAATAATTGGTCTAAGCTGATGGGATGTTCTAGAAAGCAGGGAGTGTCGGAACTCCCTTAGAAATGCTCACTGAGTCATCACTACAGCAGTAACTCTGAAAAAATCAGTAGCATAGCATAGCAACGACAGAAAAGAAGCTTCCCAGATAAGATAAAGGAGATGTACTTCTTTTCACACCTCATTTTACTTTCACTTCACTCCCTGCATGAACTTTAACCACTGCCTTGGGGGCGCGAGATCCCCACTTGGAGGGAGGAAAGATTTTGGCGAAATAGTGTTGGCGATAAATTTTTAGTTTGAAATTGAGAGGGTTTTTTTTGTAATTTAAGAATAGTTCTCTTGCTTGTTTATTTTTTAAAACCCATTGAACTTAAATAAATTTAATTCTATTTTGGCAATCAAATGCAAGTTTCCGATAGTCTAAAACACAAATATATTTTTGATTGCAACTAAATATTTATTTTTTCTTAAAGCAACACTCAAACACATTTAGAATTTTTATTTTTGTGTCTCACTTTAGGATTTAACCTTTATACACGAATAAAAACAATTGAATTTTTTTTCGGTTTTGATCTTAGATTCAAACCCTTTCCCCCATTTTCTTCACTTACCGAAATGTTTTTGTAATTTCAGTAAAACAAAATTCCCTCCATTAAACTTACAAAAAATAGCCCGATACCATAAAAACCTATCGGAGATTCAATTCGATTCAATCGGATCGCTAGAAATAGTTGAAGTTGTTATTAAAAAAATCATAAAATATACTTTATTATACAGCCTTATGTAGAGTATGAAAATGAAAAAAAAAACTTTTCTTGAGTATAACAGGGGTGAAAGAAAGTTGTGTTCTTTTCCTTTACATCCTAATGCAACACGATCCTTACCATGGCCAGAAATCTCTCTCTCTCTCTTTCAAACCGTTTGACCTTTCACTCCCATAAACATGTCATGGTGTTACTCCGGGCCACCTGCAGTTTCAGTGGATCATTTTGTTTACAGTTTCTTTGTTCAAATCGTTCATGTGCTGCTACAATAGAGTTTAGAAGAAGATGGAGCGATTTTTGACTCTGGAATCAAACTATAATTAGAACGCATTTTTTTTACCTTTGGAGGAAATTACTATCGTCTTTTTCAAATTCAGATTTCGTGCTAAAGTCTAAAACTGCGGAAATATTCATTTCTTATTTTCACGCTTGTTAAGGAATAAAATGAAGCGTTTCAGCATAAACTATCATTGAGTAGCATTTTAGCTCAGATTTCGTGCTAACTCAATGGCTGCTACACTTTTACACCCAATGTCTAATCTTTTTTTTTTTTTTTTGCTGACACAAAAAAGATGCAAAACAGATTTCTGCCGCGCCACCCGGTCAAAGGTAAACAAATTACCCCTCAAAGAAGCTATTAGGAGTCAAGTAATTAAGAAAAGCTGCGTCGTCGGGTGTAGGGAATTGTGTTTCTCATTTCTTTATTCAAAACATCTTTCCATTCAAAGGACTCCAACGGTCAATTAGAAAACAATCCGTTCTTGAAGACATGTTTCTACCTTTAAGTATTTAACAAATTAGTAATTCTTTAACAATTAACATCCTGGTGCCACCAAAAAATGGCTTTCAGTTCTGGTTAATATGCCGACTGCAAAGGCTTAGTCGCCAATAAAGATGTCCCTTTGTGGGGAAAAACAAATTGGCCCCATATGTGGGGCAAATTAATGTAAACTACTCATTTCCTGAAAATCCAGACCCTGAACAAAATGCTTTCCCCGAGTCATGGGGACAGTGGCGACACTACTCTTTCTAATCTAGACCCCCTATGAGAAATAGCCCAGGGGGGGGCAATTACCAACAAAACCTGACCATTTTCCATGAAAAAAGTTTCAACCCCCAGTCTCAGGGTTTCATATTGCACAAAATGACAGGATTCCTTTTTTTTACAACCCTGGACGTCCAGATTCCACACGCATAATGTCTTAGTATTATCGTATCTGGATTCCGGAAGCGGCTTTTAGAACAAGGGGTAAACAAATTAGTCTATTTTATGGACAAACATTAGGCTCTCTAAAAAAATAAAAAGTTTTAAAAATAAGTATTAAAATTAAGAAACAAACGAACATACATTTAGCACATTTGGAGGAAAAAGTAAGAGTTTCACCTTCTATTATATTCGCCTTTAAACTTCGTGTTAATGACGTGCTGTTACATCTTTTTGTAAAAATGTTTTTTATTTAAATTTTATTTTATTAAAATGATCTAATATAATTTTAAATCATTATGCAAAAACTGTTTTGGCTTAATTTGGCTAATTTGGAACTGCCTATAGATTATTATTATTGGTTCAATACTGCTGCTATTTAGCATTTTAATGTTTTGTAATTTTAAATTCAAAATTCACGCATACTTGGTACATTTTGCCAGAAGTAACTTGGATGTGTTAAAGCTCCTATTGAGAGTTACAAACAGACAGCCCGAAACTTTCCAACCTAATCAAACTAAAAATCTGTTGTAAATAAAATTTACGTCACTTGACCAGGGTTCTAAGTTACAAGGTGTAATTGGCTGTGTTTAGTCCCTCGCGGAATGCCAGAAATAGACAACCGGAAACGATTGCCTACATCACACGTCAAATAAAATTTATTCTGCAATTATGCATTTAGTTTTCTATTTAGAAGTTTTTTCTTACGATAAACGGCTTCACTATTCAATACTTTACACGAAAAAGTTATAAATATGGGTAAGTTTTCATTAGTTGATTTAAAAAAAAACTTAATTGAGCTTTTTTTTTAACGCTTGTAGTGAACCAGATCAGCTTCAAAATCTGAAACTCTAAGTAACATATTTTTTCAGTGTAAATTCCTCGTACCATGCCACATCGATAAAAAAAAACCTAGTATGATACTTGTTCAAAAAGATCTGAACAATTTTTTAACGCTTCCATTATCTTGACTCGTGAACCTCGCAAAAAAAAAATCTAGCTGATGTTTCTTTTCCCCAATTTTCTGAATATCTTTTATTTTTTACAGCTTGAGTCGTAACCAAGCTTGGCAGTTAACTTAGTGGTCAAACAATGATTTAAGATAGCCAGTGGAATTTTTCATTAAAAACTGAAAACTGGCTTTGCTTTATATGATGGAGCTTTTTTTTTGTAGCCACTTTGGAAGTTTTTGTTATACATTCTTATAAGCATTTGTATGTGGCGTGGACCAAACATTTTGGTTGCTGTATGACATGGGCCGCTCATCCAATAACCTTTTCTGAGTTTTTTTTTTTTAAATTCTTTTGAAAGAGCCATTCTGGGTTTAGCACCTTCATTTATTTATTTATATTTTTTAAATATCTTTTTGTTTTTAGGTTATTGATTACATAAAAACAAAAATTAAACTCAATGAAAGCTGTTTAATACATTTGAATGGTTATCATAATCTTGGGTCAAGTATTCCTAGGTGATGATATGATTCAACTATATCGCTAGTTTTTAAACTACATAATCCTAAAATACAGCTTTTGTTTTAAAATATTAATACTTTTATGCATATGATCTTGTTGCTAAAAACGTGCACAAAATAAATGAAGAAAGTATCATCTTTAAACAAAAAAAATATCGAACGTCAGAGGTTTACAGCACAGAAAATTTATTTTCGATACATGAAAATATATTTTGTCCAATAGATTAAAAACACATGCAATATCTTGAATATTATTTGCACCATATTATTAGTTAGCTGTAAGAAATAAAGCGATGCCACAGTCGACTTGCAAAATTTTCTTTAAAAATTGGGAAAAGGCATTGGGTCAAGTATCCCTGGTATTAAATCATAACAGTATCCATGATTTCCCCTACATAAAAATATTATTCAAACTCAAACATCGCAGTGGAATCTCAAATAAAATAAATGAACGCGACCCAAGATCAGGTGCAGAAACCAGACCAGAACCATGGTAGTTACGAGGTCCTTCACTGTTGCTAATAACCAGAGTGTAGGTCTGGTGCCGACGTTTTACGACTAAAGTGCGTCAACCTCTTTTGTCAAAGAAAAAAAATAGTTTCTAAGTGACCAATTTGCTATAATTGTGACACTAAAGTTAATAGATACGTCTATCAGATAGATACGTCTATTTACTGGTCTCTGATCCTCTCTGTAGAACATTGCCGTAGGCAGGTAAACTGCAGTAATCCCAGCAATGAATTGGACCATTTCTGTCCTTAAATAATCAGTTATTGAGTTATTGGTCCAAGACATAAGTCTAGATACTGCAGTTTACCTGTCCACGACAGAACAGTTCCAATATCTCAACGTTCAACCACGTTTAGTTCCATTTTCAGGGTCATTCGCCGTTAATTGGTAAATTAAATAAAATATTTATTTCAAATCTACTCATTAGCCAGTCACACGCAAAGAAAATTAGGGTCTGCAACTCGTTTTTTGTTTATTGTTTCCTGAAAAATTCTATCCTAAGGAGAAAATATAGTTTGACTCTTGCAAAGTTGTTTACTCTTCATTTTGTGATTCCTACCCAATCCTTATTACAATGGAGACCTTTTAACTTCACTGCTTAAGACGGAGTGTCAGTCCCATAAAGCTAATTCATTAGTTTTGGAATCACAACTTCCGCAGAAGTATTGATTTGCCATGTTCTCCCTTTTTCCCCAGGCATGGGAATCAACATAACATCGAAATGAAACAAATTTGAATCGAAAATGTTATCTAGTTACTTAATTATATATTTTTAAAGTTTTAAAATGCCAAAAATAAACAGCAGATGCCGACACTATTTTAAAACTTTATCAATTAATAATTAAATAACCGAATTTTTTTTTTTTTTAATTTTGTCTTAAATTGATTTTATGGGGATTCCCATACCTGGTGAAAATGGGCTAACATGGCAAAGCAATTCTTTTTCAAAAGTTGTGACTTCAAAACTAATGCATTAGCTCTATGGGACTGACAGTCCCTCTTAATTGGGCCATGGTTGAACTATGAGATCTTGTGGAGTGATTTTGAAACATCCTTGGACGAAACAGCAGGGCCAAAATACGAAAAATTCACTCGCCTCCTCCCCATAAAATTTTTGTGTGTGATACGAATATTCGCCGTTAATGAGTAAATTTAATAAAACACCTTCGAATCTACTAAGTAACTAGTCGCAGAATTGCAAAAAAGTAGGGCCCACACGATTTTTTTTTGTATATTATTAAAAAATTCTATCTAAAGGAAGAGAAACCCAAAATTTATTCCCATGAAGGAGTTTCTTTACCCTCACTTCTTAATTGGACCATGGTTTCCGGTCAACCATTATATCTTGTTTGGTGATTCTGAAACATCCTGGGACGAAACATCAAAGGGTCAAAAGTCAAAAAGGAGGAAAATATTCTGATCGCACCCACCCCCATAAATTTTTTGTTTGTCAGAAGAACATTTGCCTTATCTTAAACTAAAAGCCATAAAACGGAAAGGATCGAATGACCACTACAAGATGAATGTGAACACATTTGAAGATCTTAGTGTGAGAACGGGCTAAGTGACAAAAAGGTGAAAACGAGAAAATGAGCTTTAGAGTTTATAGTTTGCACTCAGATCTGTTGAAAACGGAACTTGCAAAATGTAAAAAATGTACTTGACTTAAAGTTTATGAAAATGGGAATCTTGTTATCTTTAAAAGATGGAATAACATGTTCATTGACACAAAAATCTCACATTTTTCAAAAATGTCACTTAGCACGTTCTTCCACTAATCTCTTCATTTTTGCACCCCATTCCTATAGGGTTGTTACAAACATTGACAGCATCTGCAAGCAAAAAAATAAAAGTGCGATATTCTTTTTTTCTGGAAATGTCTGACTCCCACGAACAGACAAAGGATTGGAAAGCTTCCAATTAAAATAAAAGGGTCTGCTTATCGAGTCCGTTTCAGCCACCTGCAATTGACGGATTTATGAGCTTGAGCAAGATTGCTGACAAAATGGAGGATCGAGTTGCAAGGATGTTTAGACTTTCCAGGAAAGATTCCAACACAAAGAACTTCTGGGAGTGAATGTTCGCCTGGTATTTTAAATGAATAGTATCTTCTTGTTTTTTTCTTGCTGCTCTAGCTCTATAGAGAAACTTTTCAAGTAATTTTACTAGATTTTCATTTCCTCTTATTTTGCTGAGTACTCCATAAATAGCTTTGGTATCATTATATGTATGTACCATTCTTACAGGTTGTTCATACGATTGGTCTGAGTTTTAGTTGTGGAATGTGTTAATACACTAAATGACTAAAGACAACTATACACTAAAACAAATTGTTTTTAAGTTGAAAAAAAAAACTAATCTTTGTATTTATAAAAAATAATTATATATTAGCATTTATAACATTGTAAGCTAATAAATTATAAGTAAGACGCATGTATGAATAAAAAAATTTATAATTCATACAATGACAAATATTTATAAAAATGGTGATAGACATAATTATTATTCCATGCCATCTTCAGCGCCATTTATGAGAATATATTAATGAAAACTATTTAAAATATAAATACATTTATTTTATATAAAGATAAATAGCATTGCCGAATTTATTATTATCACGCGTTATGCTAACATTACATTTCATGCTGTTACAAGTGTGGCATTGCCTTTCTGAGTTCGGTAAATTGTGCAGTATTTTAAATACTAGGATAATTAAAAATTAAACAGCTTAGTTAAAGAACGTGCTACGTGACATTTTTGAAAAAAAAAAATTGAGATTTTGGTTTCTATGAATATATTCTCTCCTTTAAAGATAAACAAGTTGTCCAATTTTCATAAATTTTCAGGAATCCCGGAAAAAAAAAGCACAGGAAAAAAAAGCACAGGAAAAAAAAAGCACGGAAAAAAAAGCAACGGAAAAAAAAGCACGCGGAAAAAAAAGCACCGGGAAAAAAAGCACGTGGAAAAAAAAGCACAGGAAAAAAAAAGCATAATTAGTATAAACTCATAATTATCGAGATGCATTGTTTATTAACGTCGTTAATGACAGTTTAGAAGGGTTGCGAATAGAAATTAGGATTACGGCATGGCCGGGCACAAGGGGTTGAAGTAATAATCAAGATGTAATAATGTATTAATTATTTTTTGTTAGAAAGTTATATCTGCGACCCAAATTTCATACTTTTGTCCATCTGTCTATACGTTCGGACGGACATCTGTGTACCTAGTGTCTGTCAGCGAATTTCCCATCAGAGACCAGAGACCCAATTTTCATACTTTTTGTCCACCTGTCTGTACTGTCTGTCGACAAATTCCCTATTGGATTAGCATTGAAATTTAATTTCAAAACATTTAAATCGCTGTTTGAATATAGTTTATGTTGGGATTTAAAAGTTTAAATTATAGCTGGATAGCTGTGTGCGACTTTGTTTTTTTAATGTGTGCGAATCTTGTGTAGAAACAATTGTTGATGGCACTTACTATTACAAACCCTCTTGTTTCGAAACAGTAAATGTCACACAGACACACACCCAATGCGGAGGGGGGGGGGAGGGGGGAGTGCATGACACTTATTGATTGATCGCTGAGACCAACTGGGGTCACCTCGCTCCTTTGTCAGTACACTTGTCGCGTCGGTGCTCTACCGATTTCCCCCTAGGTAGTGAAAAACCAGATAAGGTGCAGTCCCTCGCAATAGAAATGCAGCAAAGATGGCAAATTTTGGTTTGTAGTGTACTTTAACCAAATAATTAAACTAGGTGTCGATATTTATATACACATTATGTATTTGTCGCCCTCGTAGTGTAACAGTTATAGCTCGGGACTGCAGGGCTGGGGTCGATTCCCGGGTAAGACTTGGTTGTAAATTGTACTTATCTCAGTCTTATAATTGGGTGTAAATACGTTAGGCTCTGTGTCATAATAATAAATATATAAATATATATATTTTATTGAAAAACTAATGCATCATCCACAAGAGCACATTGCTTGAAGTCAGCTATTTTTAAAAATCTGAATTAATTAAATAGTTTAAATAAAACAATTTATCAACGAAAGAAATTATGAATTTTAGATTAAAACTATAAGTAAATTTAATGCTCAAGTTCATTATTTAATTTAAAAAAATAGCCCAAATACATGCATAAAATCGTGATTTGAGAATTTTATTTTCCTTTATAAAAAACTTAGTGACCTATAAAAAAACATAGCAAATGATATTTCTTTACTAAAAATGTTATTTGATGATAACAATTATGCGAAACTACACATTATGTGTTTTTTTCAAAGAGAGTTTCGATTACAAGGAATTTTGATTATGCGTTCAAAAGTAATTTTGAATAAGTTAATATTTTTAAAGCAATAAAAAATTACTAATAAACTTGTTTTGTGTTATAATTCATAAATTTTTAACTATGTTTTTCAGCTTGTTTTTGCGGACAAACGAAGAAATCATTTTGTTCTGATTAGGTTAGCTTTTGAATTATCGTCACACTAGAGCTACACGAGGGCTGTTGGCGACAAGGGTCGTAATTTCGAACCACATGCACCCAACGCAACCGTTCAGGGTGACATCGTACGCAGCGATGGGATTTTGAAGCAGATTTAACGTGCACTCCTTTTACACGGGTTATTATTCGTCGGACATTTTGGGCTGCACGGGCCGTTTATAGATCTGCAGTTATTTTGGAGATGCCCGGACCCGAACCTGGGACCTTCCGCATGCAAGGCGAGCGCCTAAACCTACTAAGCTCTACAGCAACTTTTTGTTCTGAACTTCACAAAAAATTCACTTCGTTGTTTATAAAATATTTTATAAGCATATATTTTTCTTGCAATTTACGTTTCGGTTGATCAAGTAAAACCAAAATCCCGATTTTTAATTTTTAATTCAAGAACAATTACTTGCCGAGTTTTTGTTTAAAAAAATGAAAATAAAAAGGTCACAAGACCGTTTAAAAGATTACTTGGTGAATTTGATCATAGCTTACATTATCGTTTGGTGGTTGAAAAGCGTTTATTGGTAAACGTTTATTCAAATTATAGATGTCTGTCATATATCTAAAAAAAAACTTATTGTTTCAAGTGTATAGAATGCATTTTGTATGTGTAATAAACATTAACTTACTTTGATTACTATGTTTTTAAATGTATGATGCTGTTTCTATTACAATTTCAAAAAGTGTGTTTAATATTAAAATTAAATACCCTTAAATATTATTGAAGTTCGGTTAAGGTTTTTTTTAATGATGGAAATGTTTGTACAAAATTACTTAGCACTTCTAATATTTTTTATCTTAAATTATAATAATTAGATCAAATTATCACCCAACCAAATGTAATTCCAGAAAAACCAAAAATGAAAACCATAACGCTGTAATTATTACCATTCATGAAAATGGTGTCAATATGCTCACTGAAGTTACTTCGAATTCGAATTTTTTTCCTGAAAATTTCAATGTCATTTCAATGCGCAGATTTTTTTTATATGTCAAACTTGTCTGTAGCATTTGTAGTTTGGGCTATGAAAGTGGGTGACGGACAGACAGATGGACATAGCCTTTTGCGTTATAAAACTTAGTGTGGAAGCTATATTAATTGTAAAAGTTTACAGAAAATTAAACGTTTTGTTTACATATTAAAGACTGAATAATATCATTGCTAACATCAAGTGGGAGATTTATTTTCAATTTTACGCTTGCCTTACTTTGAAATGAATCGTTACAAATGAATCGTTACAAAAAAAGGAATAAACATAATGCATGCAAAAAAAAGGTAAAAACAGACATAAGTTACTGATTTCTCAGCTTATGTATTGATGACGTTTGTCCACATATTTTGAAAGGATTATTCAGATCGAATGATGGCTAATCCTATTTTGTAGCTCTTTTTTTATATAATGGTAATTAATACCATAATGAATTTTACTATTATATACTATAAGCTTTGTCATACCGAATTTCTATTAAAGGTGCTACCGGTAAAGTTTAAAAACTTGAAAATGGAATATTTTAAATTTTTAATGCCAAATAAACCAATATTCCGAAAAATATTTCTTTGTTAAAAAAAAATGCCTAAATCTATTACCGAGAAGTATACTTTATTCTACATCTTAAAGGTCAATGAAAACTATTTTTTAAAAAATGTAGAGAGGTTGGGGAGCCCAGTCGGTCAAGGTGTTCGCCTCGCATGTGGCAGGTCCCAGTTTCGGGACTGGGCAAATATAAACGGCCCGTACAACTACATGTCCGACGAAATATAACCGACTAGAGGTAGTGCACGTTAAATATGATTCAAAGTCCCTACGCTGCGTACAATGTCGCCCTTAACGTTTGCGTTGGGTGCCTACTCGGGTGTAGGCTCGTCACTTGACCGTGGTTTTAATTTGCAACGCCCGTCGCCAATAGCCCTCTTGTAGCTCTAGTGCAACGATAATTCAAACTAACCTAACTTAAAAAAATACTATATTATAAAATATTATGAGCTCCAGAAAAAAAGTTAAATACAAATGCTTTAATTAAAAAAAAAAGATGAAGGCATTATTGAGTGTAGCTCGAAGCAAAAACCGAATTCGAGTTCAGCATTAAAAAATATTATAGCAATATTTTGTTAGCTTCTAAAAAAGGTAAAATAAACTTATTTTTTGGCGTTCCCAGGACAAAAAGATTATACTTCGTTTGCCCACAAAAACAAGCTGAAAAAAATGTAATTAAAAATGTATGAATTATTTAACAAAACAAGTTCACCAGTAATTATCGATAGATTTAAAAATATTAACCTATTCAAGATTACTTTTGAGCGCATAACTTAAACCCATACTAATTGAAACTTTGAAAAATCATATAATGTGTAGAAAAACATGATTTTATGCACGGATTTGTGCATTCTTTTTTATTATTAAATAATTAACTTGAGCAGTAATTCAGTTATATATAGGTTTTCCCCTGAAATTCATATATTTCCTTCATTGATAAATTGCTTTACTTTTAACTTTTATTTAAACTGGTTAATTAATCCAGATTTTTAAAAATGGCTGACTTCAAACAATGTGCTCTTGTGAACGCAAATACATTACTTTAAAAAAAAAAAAAAATATCGTCAACTACACTAATTATTTGGTCAGTCAATGTCAAAGTACACATGCTACAGCCAAGTGATGCTTCATACAAACCAAATGTGCAATCACTTATTTGTGGTAACCTGTTAGAAGGACTGAAAGCTTAAATGGTTTTTACCTGCAGGCGTATCAGTCGGACACCGGCCGGTGCCACCGACAAAGGCACGAGCGGGTGTCCCCAGGTCTCCGCGATCGCGAAGGGCCATCAATCATAATGAGTGTCAAGCAGTCTCCCACCCTCCCTGCAATGGGACTGCGACACGACAGAAAAAGCCGGGTTTGTTAAGTTTTTGAATAAGCTTGTAACAGTACATGTCATCAATAACTGTTTCTACACAAAAATTATGCACATTAGAAAAAAAAATGGCCAAACATAGCCATCCAGCTATAATTTAAATTTCTAAATGCCAAAATAAACTATTTCCAAACAGCGATTTAAATGATTTGAAATTAAATTTCAATGCTAATCCAATAGGGAATTTGCCGACAGAAAGACAGGTGGACGAAAAGTATGAAAATTGGGTCTCTGATGGGAAATTCGCTGACAGACACTAGGTATACACAGATGTCCTTCCGGACGTATAGACAGACGTACAAAAGTATGAAAGTTGGGTCGCAGACATCATAACTTTCTAACAGAAAAAATTTATACATTATTGCATTTCGAATAATACTTTACCCCCTTGTGTACGGCCATGCCACAATCCTAATCCTAATTTCTATTCGCAACCCTTCTAAACTGTCATTAACGACGTTAATAAACAATGCAACTCGATAATTATGAGTTTATTGTAATTATGCTTTTTTTTTCCACGTGCTTTTTTTTCCTGTGTTTTTTTTTCCGTGTGCTTTTTTTTCCTGTGCTTTTTTTTTCCTGTGCTTTTTTTTCCGGTTACCAATTTTCAGTTAGGTATTTTTTAGCGCTACTAAATATCGTTTTTAATATATCTAGTGCGAACAAAACATTTTAAACATCATTTTCTCGTTTTCAACGTTTTGTCACATAGAACGTTCTTCCACTGAGCTATTCAACTGTCTTAGTGATGTTCAGACAAATTAAGTGATAAAAAACGGTTATGATTAAGAAGGTCCGAAAATTGCAGAAACAAAAAATACTAAAAAAAAGCCTTCTTTCAAATTAAGCGATCCCCTGAAAAGGAAATGATAAAAACACCATGAAAAAAAAGCTTTCACACAAGGTCACAAAAAATTAAAAAAATTCGTTAAAAAAAACAACCCTTTTTTTACTTCAAATAAAGAATTATGTTTGAAGTCGCCATGTGTCCCAAAGTTATTCTATATGGTGGGATTTATTGCCGTTCATCGGGGTACTATGGGATTGCTATTGGGCATCAGCATCAATGAGGATCTAATCAGGCTTATCCTCCTAGATTCGTACATATGCAATGCCATAAAGATCCTCTCTCCTATAATTACACGCTCCTAAGCGACAATCGGATAGGGAAAAAAACATCACAACAGCTATTACCCTATTCATTACCATGCCTTTAGGTACAAGTCACTGTAATGACTCTCCCTAAGTGGGCCATAAACCAATAAATCTTTCACCAACGGTGTTTGGGAAGAAAGTGTCCGGATCCCCATGGTGAATTCTTCCTAGAAAAGATTTTTTTTTTACAAGACTCTGATTTTTTACGACCCAGGTTCTATTGTGGATTCTAACTTGTACATCTTAGCAGCTTCCGAGTTATCACGAGTCAAATCAAAATACAGCACCTTGGCTAAATTAGGAATGCCTAAGATAAAATTACCAATGCAAGTAAAAGTTAGATCCTGAAATTTTAATTTCAAAATTGTTTTAAACACCATTGTCCTAAAAAGATGTAACTAGTAATTGCTTGACACTCTCTCTAAACAAACTCTGACATAAATTAAAAAAAAATTAAATTGAAGATAGTTTTTTTCGAGCGCTTTATGTATACAAATCAAGTAATGCACCCACCCTCTCCAGAATTGATTTTTTTGTATACTATTTTTTTTGTAGTTACCTGCAGTGACTCAACTGATAACATGGACATAAAGGTAAAGTTAAAGTGTTAGTGGAAAAGAAACGGTTATGATGTACGCTTTGATCTCTTTTTATGTTTCTTCAAATGATACCATAACCGGTGACAAAAGGACACGTGTTCAAAGTATTTACACACTCTACAAAGACAAAATACGCAACGAGTGCGATTTTTCATTATCTTTTTCAAGCGATGCAGCTACCGTTTGTAACATTCAAGTTTAAAAATAGAATTGGGTGTTGCGTTAAGGACTTGATGAATCTATGGTTTGAAGTTCCATTGTGATCGAACTTCCAATTCAAAAGGTCCAAGTGTAAAAATCGAATATCTCGTACGGCATGTTGTAATGAGACGAATAAAAATTAGACAAATTTACATTTCATAATATAGAGGAGAGGAGGGTATTATGGAATACCATTTATATTTTTAAGAATATCTCTTTTGGTTTTAAATAAAAATCCACAGAATAATTTTCAGTTTATATACTAAAACTAATGGTAATGAAGTGCAAATGCCGAAACAAAACAGTATTTTTTTATTAGGAAAAAATGTACTTTAAAAAAAGTTACATGTGGAGGCTAATATGGGATAGTCGGGTATTATGGAAGAGTTGTTCTTTCTCTGCTCCAGTACAGTCAAAATGAGCCCATTAAGAACAGCTAATGCGTCAAATCCAAATTTCATTGATCTTCTAAAAAATTTCCGTTACAAAAGATACATTCAGCAACTTTGTTTACCGGTTCTTGATGGCATGAAGGCAATTTCAGAAAATATATTTATTCCATATTACCCGACACACCATTTTGTATTATGAGCCATTTTACTGACGGTTAAAACATTGATGGCAAAGTCTCGTGATTACTGCTGCGAGGACTTTGGCAGGCATTTTCAAAGTGAGAAAAAAAATTAAGTTTTCTTTTTGCGTTGAGCCGACACGAGATACAGAAGCCGAAAAAAGAAACAATTAGGGGAAAAAATGCACGAAAATTGTCCGTCCAACACTATAAGGTGACAAGATGGATCGGTTTAAGGCCGACGCCTACCCTCTCAAATTCATAGCTCCCTAACGAACCTGAATTTAGTGGCAACACAGGAGGCGGGGCAACAACCAAAATCTCTAGCCTATCAATACAGCTATCTAGAGAGAGGGGTTTCGACCCCCCCCCCCCCCCCCCCAAGCACTCCCTACAAGTGGATCCGATCGTGGCCCCCGAAAGTAGGGGTCCGAGTCTGTCTTGACGGCGCTAATGACCAGCCTGGGGGAATCGACTCGACAAGCACCCCCCCCCCCGTCAGGGAGGACGAGACCATTTTTTTTTTTGTTTTTTTGTCGCCCAACTAGTTTTTGCAGGGGCTGTCGCGTTATCTGTTGTCAATGTGAATGTGATTCTGGGTAGTTTTCTCAATGGTTTCTCTTTATTTAGCTACTCTTTTGTGATGAATCGTCTTAGGTTTGAGAATGGTAAATTTCTTGCCATTCCTAAAATGAGGAAATAAGCTAGTTTTATCACGCTAGTAATGTGCAATTGTTAAATTACGTCCTATACGCTTGGAGATAGGGATATAAGAATGCAAAAACTAATATAAATACAAGTTTTTGATTTCGAAACAGTTTTTGCCATGATAAGTAATGAAAAGTTCGTTGACTTTTTTCGTACATGAATAGCAATTTTTTCTTTGGAATGTTTTTTACCGTATACTGATTAAATTTTTGTGAACTGGATTTATCACCAGTTGGATAATGAATGCTTGTGTTGGGCGAACGTGAATGACGAACGTCTTTTTTACACGGTAAAATTCCCAATATTAAAAACATTTTTAGAGAATTATACCACTCTGACTCAAGACACTACAGAATGGGAGGATAAACAGTTATAGATATTTTAATATCCGGTGGGATCTATGGAAACATTACTATGAACAACCAAGCAAATGCCAGATAGAAGAAAATTTGTAAACTTCAATGAAACCGTTACAGCATTAAAAAATGTTATTTATATGTACAAAATAAATTTGTACTAAACAAAGAATTTTATTTACAAACATTTTGCAACAAAATATATAACAAAAACAAATTCATTTCCGTTTATATTTAGAGAAAAGTTAAAGTTCAATAAAAGGAATATATGTAATATAAGGAATTTGTAATTCTGTGACGTGAATAGCACATTTGAAATAAAATATTATTGAAATAAAACTTAAAGTTGAAATTCACTAAAAATAAAAAATGATGACAGCAAATAAAAATTTCTATCAATGGTGGTGCAAAACCTATACAATTCGAAACCGTTACATAATAATAAGAATTTTTTTATCTTATAATAAAAGAAATAACGATTACAATAAAACTGATGGTTAAAAAAATCAAATTAATTCTGCATTTCAAAGCCAGATTCCCAACCAGTTTTTGCAGGGAGGTGTCGTGTTACCTGTTATCAAACCACGGGCGGATCCAGGGTGACAATTTGGGGGGGGGGGGGGGGGCACGAGGGTCTTTAATACCCTCAGATAGAGAGGGGTCTAGGGAAGATTTATTGAATTTTTATGCCCATAGAAGTATTTTTGAAGCATCTAACAATAATATTAAAGTTTAAAAACATGTAATTATGTTTAATTACAATTATTTTTAATTAACATTGTTTTAATTAAAATTAATTTTTAATTTATTTTTTCCATTGTAAATGCAGTTTTTTACTAGTAATTTAGTATGTATTACTAATAACTTTTTATAAACATTAATTAGTTTGTATTTTTACATAACTCATATTTGTATCATTTAATCGATAATTAATGTCTTATTTTTTGAATAAAAATGGGGGTTTCAAGGAGGATTTGGCAATAGCTCTGCGGGTTTTGTTTCATGTCTCTCGAATTACTGTTGTTTTGGTATTCGGGAGCGAGTTTCCGAAGAGAATATTTACGTTGTTAATTTTTAAAATTCCGATTTCTTTCAATGCAAGTTTTAATTGATAAATGATTAAAACAATGAACAGTACAGCAAGAAGTTGTAATTAAAAAAAATTAGAAAAACTCAATTTCGAATAGCAACAAAAGTAATTTTAGAGATATGAAAACAAAACCGCAGAGCTATTGCCAGATCCTCCTTGAAACAACCCCATTAAGAAAAATTTTATTATAGAATGTTAGTTAAAATTTAACACTTAGATAATTTAAATCACCTGATTTGTTGTACAGAAAATAAACGACAAGCTTCTATTATTAAATTAAATTATAAAATGATTTGTGTGTAAATAATTTTAACATTTATTTAGTTTATATTTTAGTTTAGTACAAATGAAAAAAAAAATTCGACGCCACACGATATTTTTTCAAACTTCGCCCTAGCCGTAATATTTTTTTCCATGTTCTAGTTCTAAGTTGAGAATGCAACGAGTTGTAGTATAAATATTAGTAAAAAAAAAACCATTTCTTTAGAAGTCGATTCTATCTAGTTTGAATTTAAGATTTTGGGAGGGAAATTTCCCCCCCTCCCCCCGGGGGACCGCCCACTTTTTTTTTCAAACAGATACAGGGCCCCCTTCTCTGGATTCCCCCGAATATAAAAAAAAATTAACAAATTTTTTTATCAAACAAATATAAAAAATTAAAAACAAAGAAAAAATTTATCCTAAGGTTGGAAAAGGCGTCCAATGAATCCCTCATTTTATCCCCGGGAAAGGGGAAAAATATAGTATAGCAATCAGTAAAAAATTAAATACAATATTTCTGAAAAAAAGGGCCGTTGCCAATGACATCAAAAAAAAGGGTACAAAAATTTTAAAAAAATCAAATTTAAATTTAAAAAAAACTGAAATATTTTTTTTAAAAAATAATAACACAAAATAACTAAAATTTTTTTTAAAAAAAAAATTTTTCCCATAAAAAAAGGGGGTGTTCCTTTTGTTTTTAAAATTTAAATGGTTTTATAATTTAAAATTTTAAAAAATAAATCATATTTAAAAAAATCGTGCAAAAAATGAGAGTTATACGTACTTTTCTGTTTCCCCAAAATTTAAAACCTATTAGGGGGTTTTGTGTTACAAAAACCCCAGACCCTTAAAATTTTCCCCCTAGTTTTCCTTCTCTTTTAAGAAGCATCAAGTAGTACACTAGTTGTAGAAATTTTTTTTCTTTAAATGTTTTTGTAGATGTATTTTCCCCCGCGAATTTTGGTTTTTTCCCCCCCTTTTTTCCCCCCCCCTTCTTTGATGCATTCAAAGAAAAAAAAAAGAGCCCCCTTTAGCAAATTTCCCCTTTTCCCAATAGTAAAATTTTCTCCCTAAAATAAATTTGTAAAAATTTGAAAACCAAAAAAAAAGGGGGGGTTTTAAGGCCCCAAATAGAAAAAGATCAAATAAGCGTTTATTTTTCCGAAAGAAGGGCCCCGAAAGAATAAAAAAAAACATTTTAAATTTTTTAAAGTTTTCTTTTAATTTTATTTAATTTTTTTCAAAAGAGGGCCCCTCAGGAAAAAAAAAAAAATTTCAGATTTGACCCCCAAAGTGGGTTTATTTTTTCGGGGAAAATTAATTTTCTTTTAAAAATTTTGGAACCCCAAAATGAAAAAAAAAAACCCCCCGGTGCACCCCGTTGGTTTTTAAAGGAATCTATTTTTAAAAATTTTTGAATTTTTAAACGGGAGTATAAGTAGGTCTTTTACGACCCGAAGACAGCCGACATACACAAGACAAAATTTTTTCTTTTAATTTTTTAGATAAGGAAAACACAACATAAAAAAAACCCCAAAAACATTTTTTTTTTATAAATTTGGTACTTTTTCTATCGTAAAAAAAAAGGTTTTAAAGGAAAAAAATAAGGGGAAAGCGTCCGTGTCTTAAGTAGTGCCAAAAAATTTATATCAAAAAATTGGGGTTTTTTGAAAAAAAATTCAATTTGTTTAGTTACATATTTTTTCAAACTTTTTTAAAAATTTTTAATCATTAAAAAATGCACCCCATTAAGAAAATTTTGTAAAATACATAGTAAACAAAATTTATAATTTTAAAAATTAAAAATTTAAATTTTAAAAAAAAATAGTAAAAAAAATTTTATCGAACCAAAATCCGAAAAATTTTTTTTGCTTTTTAAAAAAATTTTAAAAAAAACTTTATAATGCCAAAAATTAAAACAGAAAAAATACAAAAGTAAGGCAAAAATTTAAAACAAATCATGGCGGCAACCAAAAAACACGTTATGAAAAGGGAGTGGAATGACGGGCTCTAGAAACGACCCTTCAATCCAGGGGGAGAAAATAAAATTTCTTAACAGAAAGCAACCCCCCCCAAAAAAAAAACCCAGCAATTAACAAAACCCCAAGGAAAACCAGATCTTCCCCTTTAAAGATTCCTTTTTTAAAAAAAACCCCTAATAGATAACAACCCCCAAAAAAAGACCCCCAAGTGCGCTTCCCCCAACCCCGGGTTTTTGACCCCCTGACCCCCGAAAGTTTTTCCGAAAGGCCGTGCGCCTGTGTAGGGGGCGTGGTTTCAGCCCCCAAATTTTAAACCCCTTTTCCCCTTAAAATTTTCCCAAAAAACCCTTACTTTAAAAAAAAATTTAAATTTTTAATTAAAGGGGAAATTGGGGTTAGTTAAAAAAAAGTTGAAATTTTGTTCCCCCAAAGAAAAAATTTTTGGGTTTTTTTTTTTTTTTAACTAACTTTTAAAAAATTTGCTAAAAATAAAATTTTTAATTTTTAAAAAAAAAAAAATAACTTTTTTTTAAAAAAAGTAAAACCTTTTTTAAAAAAACCAAAATTTAATTGGAGTTTTTAGAATTAAAAAAAAACCCCCAAATTATTCCTTTAATTTCATTGCTTTTCAAAACCCAAAAAAAAAAAAAAAATTTTTTCCCCAAAACTTGCATTAAAACCCGCCCCCTCGAAAAGGTTTTGGGGGGGAAGGGTGGTGTCCGACCCCCCCTTAAGAAAAAAAGAGGCCCCCGGGAAAAGACCATTTTTCCCCGGCCCCCTCAAAAAAAAAAATGGCTGTTTGTTGTGTCTGTTATTTCTTTGTTTTCCCCTTTTTCCCCGCGTGGGAGCCGGGTTTTTAAAAAAATTTTGCCAAAAAGTTAAAAAAGGGGAAGGCTAAAATGAGACTCCACCCGGCCCCTTCCTTTTTCTTTTTTTGGGTTGATCTTTTTACGGAAAACCCCCCAAAAAAAAAAACGTTTAGGGGAAAAATTCCCCCGAAAATTGTCGGTCGCCCCCTTCTTTCTCAAACATGGACGGGGGACAAGATCAATCGGTTTATGAAAACCCTTGAAAAGGGTTGGAAAAGGGCCCCCGGCTTGAGGCATTCCCCCAAAAGAGGCTTGACTGTTTGGGGTTTTCCCTTTGTTTTGGGTTTTTAAAAAACCCCCGCCCCCGGGGAAGGATGTTCTACTATAAAACCCCCAAACCAAGCGAAAAGGCCCCCCGTTTTTGTCCTTTGTTGGGAATAGCTATTGTGGGCATTCCTTTTTTTTCGCTTTTTAAATTTTGGGGAAATTTCTGTTGTTTATCTCGCCCCCAGAATTTTGGAAGCCAAAGAGGGACCAATAAAAAAAAACCGGCGATGTTTTTTAAAAAAAAAAATGAGGGGAAAGAAAT